>VYXC01007880.1:241102-399316 GCA_013397175.1 Platysteira castanea
AAACCCCCTCCAAAAAACAAAACAAAGCAAAACACCAAAAAAATCAAACAAAAAACCCCAAAAAAACAAAAGAAATCCCAAAAACCCAACCACACTTTAAATTTTGAAAGAAGAGTTTGTCTATGAAACAACACACCATCCCCTTGTCAGAGGCAATCTGTTATGAACAGAGGAGTATCACAGGATGAGGGCGACAGCTATGAGAACTGCTGAGGTCTCTTAATTTAATTAATTGTAGACAAGTATTCCCTTTTCACAGTGTGTTTTTACCCTTTCCCGTTTTGCCTGCTATTCTTCTCAAAGAAACCATCATCATCTGTTACAGTATTTCAGGAAACCTACTCCTTTTTTATATCTAGTTGCCTGCTATCTATTCTTTCAAACCCAGCCAGATCGAGTCACCGACAGGTGACTGAAGTTCACACTTCAGAGAGGAATTCTGAGCAGATTGTGAAGTTTGTATCAACCCTGTCCAAACACACCAGGCAGGAGAGGGAAGCAGGGTTTTGGTCAGGAAGAAGCTCACACGTGGCACTGACCTCTCTGTTATCACTGCTGGCTAATGTGCAGTTTAGTAAGGCAGGTTCTTGTGTGAGCTATTCGGTGTCAGCTAGAAAGGACAGCTTATCCTGTAAGGGAGGTTTCAGTGCATCTCTGCCAGCCCTCAGAACCACCCTGTCCCACAGCAGGTTTACTATCCCAAAAGATAAGACATTATTGCATTGAGGGATGCCTGCCTCTCTTACAACCAACACATTAAGGCAAAGGTAAAGCAAATTACATTAAGGCAGATGCAAAGCAAGACGTGCACAATGCAAAATAGATGGAAATGAAGCATAGTGTGTTGTCCTTTGAAACATGAGTTATCTGACCATATCAGCAGCAGCACTGCGTTAAGAAAAAAGGGGTGCTTGCTATGTAGATGATGTACCTCTCTCCTAGGAGCACAGGCAAAGCTCACCCTGGAGGACAGAGTGCTGGCTGCTTCCTGGGTGCAACACAAACCACAAGAACAGATCAAAGGTATTACCTTGGAGTGGTAAAAATAGACAAATCAAAACAAAGAAAATGCATCTCTACACACCCCTGCAGCAATCATGTAATTACCTGTGTTTATATGAACGCAGGGACACCACCCTCTTCTCATAACAGAGAACCACCTTCCTTCAAACCCCACAGAGGGCTCCAAGAAGTCAGCACGTAGCCCTAACCAACACACAGAAGCCATTAAACATTAAAAAAAGCCCCACTCTCTTTCATTAACTAACATATTTTAAAATGCCAACTCCAACAATTATTACTTTAAAAATTTGTGATGAAGGATCATAGTAACTTGAGTGGCCTGGAGAAGGTGAAGAAGTAGCAGTGGTTCACCATCTCTCCATGTGCTGGAACTACAGTCACATAAAACAGGCTGCAAGGAGGCTGAAGAAAACCCCAAATAGAAAAAGGTTCTTTAATAAATATGCAATAAAAGAATGAAAAAAGTGACAGAACACTCAAATGTGAAGCATTATGAGAGCTCAAAAGCAACAATGAACATTCAGAAAACTAAAATCTAGTAAGTTTATTTTAAGGAAAATAACAGTACTGTTGGCTAAGGATGTCTCTGTTACAAATATATGGAAAATGAGCTAATAATCTGAGATTTGAGAATATTTTCATTGGCGCCTGACATGACACTGGGTTAAACACATCTTCAGTCTGATCCACTACAGCCAGCATCATTTCTTTTTTCAAAACTGGTACAGTTTGTAGATGGCTGTGGGGGATTCCAACCCTTAAACTCCACTTCCAAACCCATGACACAAGTACTTTGACACAAAGGGCTACAGACTTCTGGAAAGCTGCTCACTTGTATCTGTCAGCTTTTCAGGCTACTCCAAATTAAAAAGTTGGAGTTTTTAAGTAGCCTTCCAACAGATGTCCTATATCAAACATCTTAACATAAAAAACAACTCAATTTTGTGGATTTTCAGTTTCATTCATTTAAGCAGTCAAAACACACTTTTTTTTCCTTGTATACACACTGCAGTTACTCATTTGAATGCACTTCTGTTTTATCAGAAGGCATAATATAAAGATCTCTTTAAGGCCAGCACCCCATATAATGTAATTTCCCTCCATTACCCAGTTTGCTTAAAACATTTTGCCTGGGAACAGTCAGTAATAAAAAGCACTTCAATCGATCTCATCCTAGAGCTGTGCCATAATTTTCAATTCAGGGTGTCAGCACCACGCACAGAAAGGCAAGCTGGAGTCTGTTATAAAAATATCAAGCATATTTAAAAAAAAATTGATGAAAAACTTGAGACATCACTGTTCCCTTCTTCAATCAGTCTGAATTTCAATCTGAACCCAACTTGAACAAATTAACACATGAATTCATAACATCTCCACATTAAACCATCTCAAAAATTGTTAAAGGTACCTTTTCCAAGAGCACAAGTCCAACTGACTTTCAACAAAATTCTTATTCTGACCTCAAAGAGAAGTTGGGACGGGTGGGAATTTAACATCCACCTTTTAACTTCAGGATAAGAGTCTTTAAAAGCTTTCCTCTCCTCTTAGCTGCTCCAGAGTAGATCTGAACTATTTTACTAACAAAGTTACTTAGATTTCATGCCACCACAGTTTTATCTGGTATAATCTTTGATATGTCAAATAATATTCACCTTTGACTGTTTTCTGACAAACTCAGATTTTCTCACATGGTGAAAACTATAGCTGTATATAGAGGAGATTTGGAGAGATCCATCCTTCTCTTACTTAAAAATTGTTTTATTAAGTAAAACAAGGAGATAAGGCTACTCCTGCAACTCTTAAAAACACCATGTAAATCTGTGACCTAACTGTATGTTTGCAAAACCTTTCTCACATTATAAAGCACTAAGCACAGAGGCAGTGGGCTCATCTATGAGCAGAAGTTCCTGTGGTTTGCTGCAGAATAACATTGAACAATAGGGGATTTACCCATGTTTATTAGAGGAAAGAGACTGAATTGATCAGATCCCCCTGTGGTACTTCCAGACCATTCCCATACTACCCAACAGGAACATTTTGAAAACACGAGATGGATGAAATGTGTGAGGAAACTTGAAGAAGACTAAAAAACCCCTTTTCATCACTGCAGGGAGACTCACGGCATTCCTTGACCCTCAGAAAGTAAAACACAATGGCTTCAAGTGACGTCTGTTCAAAACAATGGAGCTCAATGAGAAATTCTAAAAATGGAAGGGTAGAAGAAAAGGAGTAATGAAGTGCAAGACAGGCAAAAATGAGGGAAGGGCACGTTTGCTATGCATTATACATGTCAAATACTCCCTTCTCCTTGCCATCTCTACAAGACCTCTCGTAGGGTATAAAGCGGCATCAGCAAATGCATGAAAATCCAAGCACAGGTTGGTTATTTTGCTATATGGACCTAAATTCATGCAGAGACCACTCAATATTGTAAACAAACATTCTTTCAAAGCAGATAATAAGAAAAACCTCAAAATAAAGTACTGTGTACCTCTGTGGAAGAAACTGATGAAGAGGCACACCTGTGAAGATTTACTTCAATAGTATTATCCATGTTCTTTAAATATTAAACTTGAAAATGTTTTTTAATCAGGCCAGTGTTTTACTCAAATTTATCAAAAACCATTTGTTTTCTTTTCCTGAGGTGAGAGCTCTTGAAATTAATTTTAAAATATATTTAAAATCAACTTGCAGGCCATAATATTTGTGACTTGATACCTGCCAAGCCCTTAACAGAGCATCACAGTTAAATCCAAGGAAAAAGTGAGGTAACAAAAATTAATTTTCTAAGAAACATTCGATAGCCTGTGGAGAGCCAACTCAACCAGCAGAAAAGCTCTTGGAGATCTGCTAAGGAGTCATTAGCTACATGAAAGTGGATTATTCATTACCAAGTTGTTTGCTCTCCTCCTCTCTTTTTCCCAAAGTCAATACGTTGTATTTCGCTCCAGAAGTCATTTTCTTTTCCTGTAATTCTTCCTATGTCTCTAATAATTAATTCATTTTGCTTACACTTCAGCAGCCTCAAAACCATGGTTTGAGTTTCTCAGCAACAGAACTCTGCCAAAGGCAATGTGCCATGCCATAACCTCAATTACAGCTCACATGGGAGAAGGCTCCACGTACTTGCTGCGGGAGTCACTCTTTTGTCTTAAACGAAATTCTCTACGGGTTATGGGGTCGCAAAGATGTACAGCAAAAAACCACAGCAGATAATATGAAAAAAATCAATTTCAGAGACAAGATGAAAGATCCATGTCAGAAAACACAGATTAGAGAAGTACATCACTATTAGTAGTTATCCTGTCACGTGCTTTCACAACTACAAAATATTTGTGATGGGGCTATGAAAGCACAACACTCTGATCTACCTCACTGACTGAAATTCCCAGCAACTGCCTCAGCACTGGCGCTTACACTCCCCACTTCTCCCTCTCATTTGCCCAAGAGAGGATCTCTTTGGTGGCCAGACACAAATACTTTTGACAGACTTCATGCGTGTTGTTCCTTCATTTTTGGATCAGTCAAGAAGGTCAGCCCCTTTCCATGGAAGGGAAGGCAAGTTAGTGGAGACTTGTGGCCACTATAATTGAAGTAGGTGGAATTAGCTGTGCAGCCTTCAGAGAAAGGCCTAAAAATCATTTATTGCCACTACCCCTGAAGCAGAACAAAAAAATTTGGGTTGCCTGAAGTCTTTTTAGAGATTTGACATTCCAGGAGAAGTTCAAAGTCTTTCCACAGTGTGAAAAATCAGATAGAGGACTTTGAAATGTGAATGAAGAAATGCTTTGTCCAAATAATCACCAACCCTAAAAGAAGGAAAAGTCTGCTGGCTTAGGATCACAGAAGCCAATAGGTGAGAAAGGATCTTTTACAGGGGAATGGAGAAAATGTTTAAAATATTGTAAAGAGTCAAGAATGAACTGGCATGAATATTATTTATGAAATAATTAATGTAAAATATTAAATTAATTCTTCTTCCCTTGCAATAAAAAACAGTGAGTTAATAATTTATCTTAACAAACAGTATTTATTCACCTGAAAAGACAGAAAACTATTTTGTTAGTTAAGTTTATGTAACTTCTGTTGGACATGCATAGCAAGAGATAACTCATTGATGTAAATATGGCACAAACACCTCGAGTCTGTTTTCCCTTCTACAGTTCAAGCTGATAGAAGCTACGTGATTTTATTCACAAGCTGTATGCAGTTTTCTGTCAAAAGAAGCATTGTGAAATAAAACACTGAAAGAAAATGACTAACATTCAGTTATAAATAAGACAACAAAAAAACAGCAGCGAAGAAAAGAAAGCTGTTGTAAGAATTTGCAGGGACCTTTAAATACGCAAAATTGTTTAACTGGAGTCATGACAAATTTTGGTTTAATGCAATGAAATACAAAACCATACGATGAGGGTCAAACTGAAGGCAAGGTTTTCAACAACATTTCGAGTTTTGCAATTTTAGTCTTCCCTCTTTATTGTAATTGGGAACGGTCTAATGCTTTCCCCCAAAGTGTATTCCATTCTTAGCATAAGTTTAACATGTGTGGCATGTCCCTCGAGCAGCATATTCCCAGTGCAGGAATAAAATGGTCAAGACACTTGTAATTTAGGAACTGGAGTGTTTAATATATGGAAAGTAAAAAGAAATAGGGTAATTTGAAAAGAAACTGAAAGAAAAACTGACAGCTGACAAAGACAATAGCAGAATTTAGCCAGATGTTTTCCATAGCAGGGTGGTTCTGCATCTTACTGGAATGCATCTTACTGGAACACATAGGAAAAAAATAAATGGAAAAATGAATTACTGTATGACCCAAAATAACTGGAGCCAAAGGTGAAATGGATAGAGCCATCTCAGAAAACATTAAACATGAGAGCAGTTCTTCTTCCCTTTGTTTCATCAAAACCTGGTTCTCTTGTGAATCAATGCAATCAAGCAACAGCAATAACTGGTGCTGTCAAATGCCTCAACCAAACTCCAGAATCACATCATCCTGGGATTGCCAACACATCTGCACAGCTGGCCAGAACACACAATGCCTTGGGTACAATCTGGTACTGGGTTTGTCACCTCTCCATCAGCCTCCTCGTGCCCTAAGGATCCTTATGGGCATGCACAGGAAGTATTTTTAACCTGGATTATCAAAAGGACACTTGTCCCTCATTCAACTCAGAATACAGGTTTGGAAACAACGTCAGCAGTGATGACTCTGACCCAGTTTAGGCTCAAAAAACCAAAGGACACGCTCCTCTTTTAGACTCCTCTTGGAAATATGCTTTAGATAAACTCTCTACATATACATATGTGTAGTTTTAATTAATGCTTTATCGTCTGCTTTTGCATATGCATTCTAATCTGAAGTCACAATCAGTTAATTTACTCCAATTCTAAGCCAGTTTTAAAATAAGACAGAGACAAATGCAGGAAGCATAGTCTGGAAGCTGAACTGAGACTATCAAGACTCTCTTGATTTTTAGCACAGTATTTAAAAAATGCATTAAAAAGTGCTATTTTGGACCAAGAAATTTAAATTTCATGCATCAATTCAACTTTTCCCATCCACACTGAATCTATCTCATGTGGCATATAACTCAGTTCACATTGACTGTCCCAAACCCAATCTCATTTACAGTCCTAAAACATAAGAAGGGATTTAAAAAAAAAACACAAAAAAAATCAGCATATAATGTCTTTAAATGTTCAGTCTGGACTCTCCCCTTATTCTTTTTGGCTTTTGGAACGTCTGTTACCCTGATAACTGTTACATGGATAGCAGACAGCTAGACAGATACCAAATGCAAGCTGGATGTCAAAAAGCAAATCTAATCTTTCTTTTGTAGGATCCTCTCCAATTTTCTGATATAATGTCACCTTACTTCTCTGTCAGGGAGTGACTTTTTTATACAACGTATCATGGACCTCCTTTATGTTTTATATTTGTTTCTGCATTTCCAGAAGACTATCCAAGCAACAAAACTGAGGTTATAAGAAGCATTAATAATTAATAAAAGAATTTATGACACATAAAACAGCTTTACAACAAGCCTGAACAGAAATCCTCCAAAGAACATAGTCATGTTCTGTTTAAGGAACCATGTGTGTGTCCTGAAGAAAGCTACACATTTTGTTTTAATGCTTTCAACTATCTTTTGGGCATTTTTAAACACTCTGGAAAACTATTTAGGTGGTCAGCATATCAGTGACATGACCCTAATCTGAAATTTTCCTTTTATCTTTTCTCCGTGTTGTACCTTCCATACAGCCAAGTCCCAGAGAGAGTGAGTGCTCTTCTGGAGTACACGAAAGGATAAGAACAGAGAGTACAAAGAGAAAGTTAGGCAATTAAGCAATACAATCTCTGTGACCTTTACTCATCTAAGAGGAATTTGACCTGATGCTACCAAAGTGGCCATGTAATGGAGCGTGGCTCTCCACCAGCAGTTTGAGCAAGTTCATTTCTGTTGGCCTCTGTATTTGCATCTAATCTCTTTATTTAGCCACAGAACACTGAGGTCACCTTCTTAGAAACCACCTACAGAAAAAAGGGAGCAAGTGTTATGTTTCCCTGGTTCCTGCAGAACGTTTGCAAGATAATGGCAAGCAGAGACTATTCCTTCCATTAACACTTTGACCCTTCCAGTTAATGGCCTTTTGGTTCACAGAGACGGCAAATTCCGTATCTCCGAGGATCTCCCTCTGAGATCCTAAGGAAGTACGGGCCCTGCAGGTCCTTGGAAAATGTCCAGGGTCTCTATGGACACACTTAACTGCAAAGACAGAGATTCACAAGTTGGCCCATTGGTTTCACTGTCTCATGCACCAAACGATTCTGGCAGAAGGCACACGCCGAAACATTTTAGTTTTGTAGATTATAAAGCACAAATAGTCAGATAAACAAAGCTTTTGAGGAAAACAGCCTCCTTCAAAGCAGTGGTTTAAAAATGGAGATAGTTCCTTTTCATCCAAAAGGAACACATGGTTTAATATCTGCAGCATCCGTTTCAAAATGAAAAGCAACATCTCTGTGATAAACAAGGATTTATACATATTATTACAAAATCTTATGAGGTGATAGAAACAATTTTCACTTGATTTCATGCATTCTTATTCCTGCTTTGAATGGGAAACCTTTCTCACAAGGAGAATAGCTTACATCATGCTGAACAGCACCACTGGAAGAGGAAGGTTCCACAAGGCCAGTAATATTTTTCATCCTTTGGTGCTTAATACTGACTCAAGGTATGCCAATATTTCTGCTACTGCCTTCCCTAAAATCTAACTTATGACACTAAGACTGTGCCTAAGTCAAAGAATTTGGCTTCCAGTGTATTATTTTTGCATATTTTGCACAGGAATTAAAAAGCACTGGTTTTTGTAACCCCTGAAGCTGGCATTCCCATGATTTGGAATTTAAAAAAAAAAATTTCCAAATATATCTGTTCCCAATTTTAAAGAAAACTCTGGAGGTCTGTAACATTTTGGCTTCTATATAGATTATACAAAAATCAGATCCTGTTTTAAACAAAGCTACAAATACCCATTAGACAAACTCATAGCGAAACACCACCTGAGAAAGGAAAGAGACCTTTCAAGTGACAGATTTAAGGAATACAGAAGAACAGGGAAGAAAAAGTACTGATACTCCTGTTTTGATTCCCATTTTTCCCTTGCACATCTCCATCTGCCTACACTTTTCCAGCTCTTATCACATCATCGCCAAACAATTTTATTTTTTCCAGACACAAGTGTAGAATTTGTGATCATGGTTACGCCAGTTTTGCTGACCTGCTTCATACTTTTATTCCACTTATTTAACTTTTGGAGGCATCAGGATGTGTCACAGGGACCTGTTCCCACACTCTTACAACATGGAAAGTCGTCACAGAAGACAAAGTCAAGAAAAATAGTACAGGATTCCTAGTTAAGATGTTTTTCTGAGGCATTAGGAAATTAATTTTACTCCAAATCACTGACATTAAAAATCAGTAAAATAAGATGGATATCAGATATCCTAAGACTTTTAGGCGCTTAGGATAAGTTTCTACATGAGGACTTCTAAAACAGATGTCGAGGCCCAATATTACACCTGAGAATGAATCAGGGAAGAATTCCTGCCTAAGTGGACAGAAAAGCACATTAAAGCTCAGCAGCATTTTGAACATTAAAGTTGATGACAGCATTTACGTACGAGTTCATTTATATTTTAATTTACGCAGAAATTGTTATTATTTGTAGACATTCCCATGGTGATTCTCAAAGTAGCATCAGGGTTCTGATTAGCAGCAAGCTCTGAAATCCAGGTCCTTAGAACTGCCTTTGAAACAGAGGCAGACTGCTCATGAAGTCACACTGCGCTTGACACTTGTTCACTTTTTCAGTGGAAAACTTCTTTGCTAATAGATTAGGATTTTTTGCCATTCACTGTTCTCAGAGTTTACTAAGCAGATGGTATTTCATTGTCCATAAATACACTTGTAAAGCTGAGACCCGAGGTGTAAGGAGCTGGGAGCACGATCCCTTAGTTCGAGGCACACAGCTGTGGGATTCTTTCTGCTGGACACATGATAGCTTAACCTCGGCAGTGCTACTGAAACGGCTTTCGATTATCGCTTTCCCAATGAAAAGCACTTGTGAGACACATCACCTCCCATGTTTTAAAACCAGATCAATTTGCTCTTACAGATTCCAGTTGTTTCAGGATCAGAATGCTCCCCAGAGCCAGGCGGATCAAACACTGCACTTGAACTGGAGATGAGGCAGGCTAGCAGATGATTCACCTTATCCAGGAATATGGGTTATTTTTATTCTTTTTTTGTTTCTTTTTGGCAACTGGCACTCATAAAACATCTGAGAAGACCACAGCTACATATTTTTTAAAGAGAAAGAAAGAAAACAAAACACTTACAAAGAATCAGACCTTTAGGAGACAGGGAATTCCTCCTGGAGCCAGGAGAAAAGCAGACTGCCTCAGGCAAGATGTCATCTTCTTAGTTAACACACAGTTCTTTTTCCCCATCCTTTCATGTGAACTGCTGGAAACATTTTAGATCTTGTCTAGAGATAAAAGTTAATTTTACACGGTGCATCAGAGACGCAGTATAAATTCATAAATGAAATAATATTTTTCCAGTAAGGCTCTGCTGGCGGTGCAAGTGCCTGACTTCTCACTGTTGCAGAACCTTCCTATAAACAAATTTTCTACATATAAAGATTTAAGTTACTTGTCTGTCAGCAGGATTCAATAAAAGAAGTTCACATTTATTAAATTTATAACTGTTTAATACCAAATGCTGTTTTCCTCCATTAAAAAGGCATTTAAAATTTTAAAACTGTTGAAATCAGCTCCCATTGCATGACTAGAGCATATATTTCCCCTCTTGCACTTAGAACAAATCAAACACAAAACCAAAATGAGCTACTAAATAACAGCCAATGTCTTAATTATTAGTTTTTATTTAATTATGCACATCGATTAGTCATTATATTTAACTTTTTCTTTGCTTCAGTAAATTGTTTTTAATTTTTTGCCTTCTCTTGCATGTGCGCGCACACACACACACACAAAAAAAAAGAATGCATTTTTTTGTGCTACTTTCTGAATGCATTCTCAGTTTGTCTTAATTGAAGTTATGCTTTTGGGCAACTCATGAAGTTCCAGAAGATGATGGATGTGGCATCATCTACGCATGTGGCTCTTGTTTTACCAGTAAGAGTTACCAGTTACTGTGCACTGAATGACAAATGCCTTTATCAGCTGAAGAGGAAAACCATGAAAAGAAAGTCCAAAATCAGCTTTGGCAATGTATTTGTAATATGATAAGAAAGAATGTTAACATGCCCCCAGGGATTGAAATACAGTTGTTTAATATAGAAGCACAGGAGGCTGGTGCAGACCAGGTAAGCCAAGGGTTTAGGGGTGCAGGTGTCTTAAGCCAATGCCTTCAGCACCCACGGTACCTGTAGAAAGCCTGTTTATCTGAGTGGTTCTTCAGCTTGACAGCAAAACCTCCCCTCACAACAAGAGCGCTCTGGCAGATCACCAAATGACTCTTTCACACTCAGATAAACAGTTTTAATCCTCAGAGGCCATCCTAGCCAATCCCCTGCCACGTATGATGAATGCAATTAAAGTCTTACCCTACAGTACTAAAGTGATGACCTCTCATTGAACAAAAAAGCCAGCTGAATACATGTAATAAATGTCTTCATCTGCCATTATTGAAAACTGAGGCAAACAACTTTCCCAAACAATAGTCAGCATTTCTGCTCTCTGTGTTTTTTTTTTAGAATACACTGTGAATATAAATCATTTCAAAGGAAAGTACACAAAATAAATTATACTGGTCATTATAAACACAGAGCAATGTGAAAGGGTAATGAACTCACCAGTATGACATAATAATGCCAGCAAATTAAGCATTGAAAACATCATGACAGTAGTACTTAAGTATTTCCCCTGTGCCTGAGCAATTTGTGCATTAGCAGCCTATTGCCTCATCACTTACCACAAAACAATCTGAACTGGTAACTCTTTCTGACAATGACTGCCATTTATTATCCATTCCTACAGTGCCCAGCACAGTGGTGTTCAATTTATATCAGTAATAACCAAAACGAAAGCATCCAGTTTGTAACACGAAGCTGGTGTCCAGGAGATTGCAGTTTGCAGCCCAACCCACACCAAAGATGTACACAAGAACCTACAAAGGCAACTGCAGCGTCACACGGGCACAGCAAAGGGCAGGAAGAGAAGAAGCCTGATACAATGGGGCCATGAAGATGATGGGCTTTCCTTTCTTGGTGGAGAGCCTCTGTGATTTAACCTCTTGACCCAAGGCTTGTAAGAAGCCAGGGAAGGTCACAGCAGCGGCGCAGAGCAGGCAGGAGAGATTCACCGGCATTTGCAGTGAGCTCAGGACAGAGCAGGGAAACAAACCGTGCGAGGCTCTGGTTGTGCTCCAGCTCAGGTCTCCTTGCCCTGAGCTCCATCCAAGACAAAAGCGAAGGAAGAGGGCATCACAGCCTGATCCATGTGGCCAAGACATGAACATATATGGAGGCTTGACATCATCAGCGTGTTCAGGTTTTACTCATCTCTCTTTTCTTTGCCCCTCTTATGCTCATCTTCCATTACAAAACAGCAGCAGCAAAGACCTTCTTCCAAAAAGGATTTTAGACAGGGTGGTTTTCCAAATATATATTTTCTTTTTTAGAGCAGATACCAGTTGATAACCAAGACTGATATAATAACTTAGTTATAAATACAATTATGCAACCAAAGGATGGCAAGCCAACAAGAAGACTGAAACAGGCTGCTAAGAGAACAAATACCTTGTAAAAGTACAAGAATACCCCATTACTAACAAAGTCTGAAGAACCACTTACACAAAACACAGCCGAGTCAATTAAGTGACAATAACTGGTTCTGCTTTGAAGCATCTCAAATTCATGTATAATTATGCTTAATGCATCATTTTATTCTCCTAACATAATGGGTTAGCATAAGCACACCAAGTGCTGGCAGTGACCTTTCTGTCTCAAATATGCTATTCACAGCTATTTAATTAATGCCTTACGTGTAGCTGGACATACAGCCTAATGTCCTACAGAAGGGCACTGAACTGGCCTTATTGTCACCATATGAGATGGCATTCATCTCCAAATGCCAAAGCGGGCATAAGGAATGCAGCACAAGAATAGGAAGCATTGAAAAGAACAAGGGGAGAAGAAACTCTTGAACAGCCTGCTCTTTGACCATCATTTACAGATCCACTTTTGCAATGAAAAATATCCAAGAGATTGTTTTCCCACTTGTGCAGTCCCAGTCTTTTGCACTTCAAAGGGGTGTTTCTTTACTAGCCAGCAATTAGGAGCCCAAGGTCACTCCAGGCAAAATTCATCTTCTCCAGTTTTGTAATTTTCCCTCTTATCAAAATGTGTGTGTGCACAAAGCCCAAGCTGCGATGGATGTCAGAAAACAGCCTGAAAGCTTCAGAAGCAAAGAGAAAGTGAACTATGGCTGCTATGGCTCAAGCATTCCTGGAAATTTTACGAGAATCTACTTCTTTCTTTTCTGATCTATAAGTGTCAGTAAGAGATTGTCGTAACAGAGATTATTTTTATTTTTTGTTTGTTTTGGTCTGAATAAGGGTACATAAAAAATGTATTTTAAATACTTCCAAGTAAAAAATGAAGAAAATAAAATCCCCCACACCTGTAAGTTACAAAAAATATAGAATGTGCTTAATATTATATTTAAGGTAAAATTGTGATTACCAATGTGTTTAGTTGTCCAGCTAAAGCGCTAATGCTTCTTGACCCACTAAACCTCCTGCAGTCTGTCCTCCTAGTGCACTCTATTTAAAATTCACACCACATCTCACAGTCTGAACTGTCAACTTCTAACTTTATCAAGAAAAATAACTTATGAGTTACAGATTTCCTAATAATGACAGTCACTTACAGCTGCAAATCTCTATAGACAAATCTGCAGATATCTGAATTCTTATTGAAGAGAGGAACTGTTCCCAGATCTTGTTTTGCTCTGAGAAGTTTTAAACAAACTCGTTTCCATAGGCCTCTAGGTAAACACAATTAATACCAAATAATTCAGATGTCTCTTTTACACTGAAAATTTAAAGTACCTCAGAAAATACCAAGAGAGTTATGCAAATGTAATTGTATAATCTTTAAACACTTCTACTGAAGAGCTTTTACCAAATAAAGCTCCACAGATCTCTTTCTACTTCAGTTACTACCAACAGCATGTGCTTTTTATAAACATGAACTAAAGCATAAAACAAATGTGTGTTGTCTGTAAACTCAATTCTTAGTCTTTTTGAAAAGCAAAAATACCCCAATATTCATATTACTTTCTTCTTTGTATAAGAGAAATAAACCCTTCATTTTTCAGGGCAAGAATCCACGCTACACTTTTAAGTGAAATTCTCTTTCCTGAATACATTTGTCAGCCCTGACAGAAAGCTGACAATGGGAACAGTGAGGGAGTTTTCTAGTTTCGGGTTTGTTTTTTATTTTCTTAAGAGTTACAGATACTGAGGTGAGTCCCAAAGTCAAACATACCTACAGTCCTGTTTCAGCCTGTCAAGGAAAGGGATGTATATTTAGTCTGGAGTCTTTCAAGGCCCTAAAGTCTCTCTTTCAGCTGAACAGGACCTGTTACATCTCTGAAGTTTAGACTGAATGTCACAAGCATGACACTTACTGCTCCATCAGACTGCCAGTGAAGAAATCAATAGGAAAAAAACTCTGAGTTTTCATTGTCCACTGGAAAAAAATATGGGATAAATAATTAAGGACAGCTCAGCACAACTCACCCTTTTGCACACGCACAATACAAATTAGACAACTAGCACCAGCTTTCATAAATCTGAGGAGCACAAACAAAAATATTTCTTGGCATTCCTATCCCTGTGCGCTTGCCTGGCATGGACCCTATTTACTCTTTTGCTGCTCTTCTGCAAAACACTTGCTGATATTTCCAACCCCTTTCACTGAGGTAGAATTCGAATTCAGAATTGTCTATGCTGTTCCTAAAATGAAGGGAAATAAAAATCCAAATTCTTTCAAAAGGCTGTGTGAAAAGTGGTAGGACACCAAAAAAGATGCTTGGAGCCAGCCTTTGTTCCAATGGCAGGAGGAAGAAGTGGCAGGCAGCAGGTTTGTTCAGACGGCTGACATGCCATGAAATGTATTCGCTCGATGCTGTGGGGATGCATGATCAGACTCTTTGTCAAGAACAACCTGAAAACTGCTGTCACATTAAAGCACAGGAGTGCAGTGCACACCTCACATGATTATTAATATTATAATAAACATTTCAAGCAGCTCACGTGCCCTCATACCAGGTGTCAGAGGGATGTTCCTGGCATTCCGGGATAGCTGCCTTTCAGATTTGACAGCTCATACTCTATTAATCAACACTGTAAATCCCAACAGCCCCTCATCACCCCCCGAGGGCCTAAAAAGTAATTTTTTACTATTTTGTCAGATTGACTGGAGAAGCTCAAGTCAGAAGAGAAGCAGAAGTCTGTCACTGAGAATTGCAATCTACTCTGTGTAATAAAATTGAGATTCTGTTTCAGAGCAGCTAAGCTTCTGCAAGTCCCTTTTCTCTTCTGAATCAATTATCTTTTACTCTTTTGTTCTTCCAGCTCCACACTAATGCTCGTCTTCTGTTTTGGCCATTTTTAACCTTTAAAGGTTGTTGATGCCTGGCTGGAAAGAGCATGCACAGGGACAGTGCGAAAGCCCTCAGGATGGCTTGGGAGAAGAGTATATAAAATATCTCTTGGCAAACTGAATAGCTTTACCTTCTTTGAAGCCAGCCATTCCCTGCTTACACTTTCTTCTCGTACTAGTCTTTCTGCTCCATCCTGGATTTTGTCAGTAATTAAAGCCCCTTCTCAAAGGCTTTGGATATTGATTCTAGGTCAGTCTTCTATTCCCATAATCTCTATTTATTTTCCTAAATTAAAACCAGCATGCTTTTCTCCGAGTCAATATGTTTTCATTGTTTCCAGTTGAAATTGCAAATGCCCAGCTTCTCGAGACTTGGGCTTACAACACAAAAAGCCTGGTTTGTGCAACTCTGAGAATGCTACAAAAAGAAGCCCATGCCAGAGACAAAAGTAGCCCTTTGTTCCATCCACCAGATCACACAGCTTCATGTCACCCTGTCCTCTCCCTGTGAGAGAGGTTATACTGGTGTTTTCCAGGGAAGATTGCTCAGTTCCAGCCTGAGTTGTAAGAAACTTGGAGCAGCTCTTGGAATACGACCAGTCAATGATGGTCCATTCACCTCCAGCAGGGAGAAGCAGAGCAGGTATCCTGCATCGCTGTGAGGTGGCTGTTGACAACTGGTCCCTTTTAGAAAAGGAACTCTGAACCCCAACAAACATCCCATATTTATTCCTTACACCAAAGGCTACCAATGTAATGAAAGGATGAAACTTCCCTTGCTTTTCTTATTTTAGAATATGTGAGTGTAGGGAACAGATGCTCCGTGATACTTCCCGTGTTGTCTCAATTAGTGGCCCACAAATCTTGGGTTTTAGATTCCCACTGAATTCCCCCTCTACTAGACTTGCAATCTGGCACTCAGCAGGCACCAAAGAAAATGACTAGTGTGGATAGGTATGCAGCAGAGATCAGAAGTGTGGATACAGTCTACCTGTCCATTCAGGCACTGTGTTTGCAATACCCAGGCATTCAAGTCTCACATTCATCACATTCAGTGCAAGACAGAATACTTGCTTTTATGTGCAGCCCATTCAGTGTACAGGGAATCTATACCCACATCCATCACATTCAGTGAAATAGAGCCTATTTGCAACTGCTGAGCTTCCAGTTCCTTGCAGCGACCTGAATTACAATAGGCTGCAGGTGAACATGTTAAACTCCTGAATTGGTAAACGTGAAAAAATTCTGCTGGAGCCATTAATAAATGTGGCTAACATGGAGAAAGACTCATTTCAGAATGTAGCTGTGCACCATAAAGGGTGCTGGAAAAAGCTCTTTTTCAGCAAGCAAATATAATGCTTATGGCAGATGTCAGTGTGTGTAATAGAGATAAAGATGGAGCATCTGCATTTATTACTATACCACGTAAAATGCTGGTATCCATAGTGTATCTACCCAGGCAATGCTGGTTCTAAATCTTCAAAGGCAACATCATGCATTTTCAAATTCATTCATCATGACCATGTTGAACTCTTTCTTTTCCCACTGACAAACTATCAGTGATGCCAAGTACCGATGATGAAAACCTGTTTTTGGAGGAAAAGTCTATATCATGTATAAAGCAGTGAATGCCTGTCAGGCATTTGAAATAGTGTTATTGTTCTCAGGCACTGCTGGCCGCTGCAATGCCACAGGAAAAAGAAGGAGGGCTTCAAGTGAACCTTGTTCTTATTGCAACCTTGCCGTAAGTTATGCAAATACAAGTCAGGATCGAAGACAAATGGAACTCCATATAAAGACTAATTCAATTCACAAGTCATGATAATGCCCATAAGCCATCTGGGTATGTGAATAGTTCGTAACTGCAACCTTGAAGGGAGAGATTTTGCTTTCTGGGAAAGAACGGGATTAATGCTTGAATACTGATTAGTTAGGTAAGAGCACGTTGGTCCCTCAGCAATGTACTGGTTTGTTTGCTTTTTAATCTCTCCTGCTATACCATTGGGAAATAGGGTATCTACAGGTTTCAATGTCTGAAATTAGTTTTTAGAGGAAAGTAAAAACTCCTAATGTATAGAGCATTCGAAACAAATGAATCTAAAGATGAGAATGTAATAATCTCTGGAAAATGGGTAGAGGGCTAACAGAGACCCTGCTGAAAAAAAGATCCCATTCCTGCTGCCATAAGCACAGTACATGTGCTGTTCCCGAACAAAGGTCAGAGAAAGGGTAATAGGAATTGACTAAGAAATTGGAAAAATCTCTATGATAGCCACCAAAAAAAAAAAAACAAAAACAAAAAAAAACCAAAAAAAAAAAAACAAAAACAAAAAAAAACCAAAAAAAAAAAAACAAAAACAAAAAAAAACCAAAAAAAAAAAAACAAAAACAAAAAAAAACCAAAAAAAAAAAAACAAAAACAAAAAAAAAACCCCCCCACAAAATCCCAAAACAAAACCCAAAAAACCAAAGCCCAAACTCAAAACTGAGTACCAAAAGAGAGGATGACTTCAGTTTCAATTTGCTTATCCCTGTATCCTTCCCAGCTAGGGCCCCCACAAAGCTACATCATCTTTTCCTAAACCTGTGATTTCTGCTGGAGCCATCCTGCTCCACACCCTTGACTCCTGAATAAACCTCAGTGGTATTCCCGTGGGGAAGCACAGATGCTGCTTTCTGCTGATTATTCCCTGCTGAGAAGCTGCACATCAGTCAGAGATGGGAGCTGGCCCTGTCCCACTGACAGGCTCTATCAACTCTCAGTGCACACAGTTACAACCTTTTTTAAAAATTATCTTTATTCTGCCTTGCTCCAGGGAAGAAACTAGTTGGTTAAATAAAACATACAAGCTATTAGAGTAAAACTGTCCGATGCAAGACATAACATGCTTCTCTAACTGCTAGGGACAGAAAAAAAAATAGGATAACTGTCCCTTTCCAGGGTGGCCTGGGAATTTGATGAATTCAAATCTACTGGTCCTACAGATGGGTATAGACGCACCCATCCTTTACTGGGCTTAGTCTGAGAGCCCTCTTAGCCGTGAAATAATGAAGCTAAGATAGCGCAGTGCTGAAATGGTATCAAATGGAGTGTGGAATGAGCATTATATAAGAACGATTTTCTTATAATAGCAAATCTTACTTATTTTTATGGGACTCTAAATAATTTCTTTCTAAACTTTCTAGGAGGCTTCTCAGCACTGCATAAATGAATCTCAAACAGCAATTTAAGGTCTTTCCTATTTCTTTTCTACTTGCCTTTTGGCAACAAGACTTCTTTAATACGAAAATATTTGATACTTATATCTGATGCAGCATTTTGGTGATGTGAAAATTACTGAAATCTATGTGTCTTACAAGAAAATGGAGTGTGAAAACACTCACATTCCTAAAAAATAGAAGAGTTTTCCTCATTAAGTTCTTGTGTTTGAAAGTGGCATTATTAAGTACTGTGTTTTAGTCCACAAGCTACCAAATAAGAATATCCTTCTTACATTCTCTGAACTCCCACTGGTGCCACTTAAATTAGTGTTCTTGTTTACCAGGATGTTTTTTATACTTGTGTGGTCTAAATAAGTCACTTCCATATTTTTTCATACATTATCAGGACTGTTCTTAATATTATTTTTTAAAGTATGCAGCTGTCATAGGCTAGCATAAAAATGTCACCTGGAAAACAGCAGGAGAAATGGATCACTTAATATCTGCTCCAGCAAATAACTATGCAGACAATATTTCTTGTGGTCCCCTGAAATCCATGGCAAGTCCCATTTGTTTGTCAGTGCTTTATTATTACAATGCTGACATTTCTGTTGTAAGGACCAAAAGATTTCTCTCCCTCAAAGAAAAAAAGAAGGGAACATCCTTTCTGCTTTAGGTTTTCAAAATGAAGATGGAGTATTTCGAGGTTTTCTCCAATTCATAACCATGCAGTTTTTAACTGGTATTTCTGAGATTGCATGTTTGGTTATGCAAGTTATGCCATTCACTGCATTCATCTACAGGTCCTGTCTTTTTCAGTGGTGCTCTATTTTTTACTGTCTCTTCAGTCTCTGTGGAATTTGGTATTTATTTCAGCATATCAGGTACTACAATTTGACAGATCTGTGCTCCTATGTTTTTATTCTTCAAAAACAGTTAAGGTTTCCATCTAGTGTTTGTTGAAGACACTCGGTGTCATGACTGACAAACCTAAGACTGCAGGTAGCCCTAAGAAATTTGGGCATTTTCCATCAAAAACATTCTGTATCTCTTCCTTTCTGCCCTCCCCTCCTCCTGCAGGCCTGAACTGATTCCTCTCAGCCGCTCCCACACCACTGCATACCCAAACTGATGGCGTTTTTTTGGATACACTCCGAAATGAGCTGCTTTCTGCTACTGCCTGAATGTGCTGTAACCTTTCAACCTTTCATTATTTTCACTTTTGAAGAAGAGGCTTATAAGGAAAATTGCTGGGCTCCTCTAAAGCACAAAAAGTAGTTTTTCTGTTCTCTAGCAAAACTCAATATTCTTCCACAGGCTCCACTATCTAATCAGGGTTTTCATCAATATTAGTACTACAGCAATGCCTTTCCTTTTGGTATTTCTGCATTCATTGCTCCATCCTCTCTCTTACATGATTTCCTCTTCCTGGTTTACACTGAAAATGTGACAATTTCAAACTTCTTTCCCTGCCTTTTGATCAATGCTGCCTCCCCTCTCTAGGTTTCCATCTGACCCCTGCCACTGAAGGTGAATTTTTAACTAAATATATCATTTGAATATTTCTCCATTCCTGCATTTAGCTCTCCGTCTGCATGCCTATTTTGTTCAGACTGTTTCCTAATACGTACAAACCAAGAACTTCATCTAGGCTTCTCTACATACCCAACACACATCTTCTAGATTTCTGGTTCTCATTCCCTGGCAGTTTGACTTCTCCCACCCATGGCACAGGACAGCTCTGCCCCTCATTCACACTGCACTACAATCGAAGTCCAGAGGTGTTATTTAAGCCCTCAAGTGAAGGGCTTTTCTTCCACTGCTGGCAGACAGCCATCTGTTTCCTAAAAACCACTCCCCACTGCAACCATAGCCACCAGCAGCTTTCAGTCACTTCTGCTTCCTCAGTTCCATTTCACCTGCCCACTCAAAAGAGAAAGCAATTGGTGAAGAGCGCAACTGAGAAAACACCATTCAGAAAATCATTATTCCTGAAGGGCCTGCAGAGTTCATTATGCCAATATGTGAGTGAATGAGTATTTCTTGAAAGTTAACTAGTTGTGACTGAGAATTAAAATATTTATTTGAGGGACTGAGAAAAGTAAACCTCAGAGGCTCAATACCCAGATGCAACAACTTATGGCTCCTAGATTTCACTACAAAATTTTGCAATACCCCTTTGTTGTTTTGAGGTTTTTTAAACAGACATTCTTTCCTCCTTTCTTAAAGTATTCACAGCATATGTAAAACATGTTACAATCATATCCTAATTCTTTATTCTATTCAGAAGAGATACAAATCTAAGCAGAAATGTTATTATGTAGATATTAAAATACAAATTCTTGGATCAGATATGAAAATCTGAGGAAGAAAGATTCTACTTGCATTCAAAAGCAAATAAATACTGGTTCCTTGTAACACAAAAGGAAATTCCAAACTTTTCTCAAACACTAAATGATCCAGAGCATAAGCGTAATTTGCACAATAAATAGTAAGTTAACCTCAATGGGATACATGCTTTGAAATTTGAAATTTCTCCTCTCCAAGTATTATTCTGTATAGATGTGAATCTAATTTGAATTTTGGGTTCAAGGAGTATGGTAGGACACATTAATTCCAAAACCATCTTTACCTTAATTAACATATAGCAAAAAAGTACAAATGCAAAAAAATCCAATTCTTTACAAATCTTTAGGCAGAGTATCTACTTCATATCTAGGATATAAATTAATAAAAAGGAGAAGCTTGAAAACTGAAGAGAAGGTCACATCACAGGATGCAGCAGTGTAATTGGTGTGAGGACAGTGTGCTGTTTGAACGCTGGAAGTGTGAAAACATTTATCTCTCCTTAGATGTCAAACAGCTTTTAAAATTACGCACAATTAGACCTAATAACATCACACTTCTTTTTCAAGCTACTGCACTTTTGACTGTAGAATCCACATACTCCAGTGCCAGAAGTGTTGGAGAGACACTTTATAATGCCATTGCATACAGGCAAAATCATTACGAACTAACATCTCTGAACGTTACAGATGGTTGGATGATACTCTTAACTGTAAATGTCATATTAATAAATTGCATTAATCTGAAATACAGAAACCCTACCATCCCTGAAAAGAATTCTACTTTCATTTACATATTGTTGGTGCACTTTACCCTGCCACGGATCCAAAGTTTATATTGGACCTCTGATAGCTATTCACACTCTTAACTGAAACACATGGTACATTCATGTCGGGTCAGAGCAGTGTTTTCACTAGACACTCGCTCTGTTTTATTCACAAGATACTCATGCATCTGATTTACACTACAGAAAGTACTCAGCTCCTGCAAAGAGACTTCTCTTTCTCTCTCTTCACTTCTGAAGAACATTGGGAGAGGTAAAATTAGACCCTCCCAAAAAAAATTATTCCTATTCACTTAAAATTGCTAACAAAACAAAGAATGTATTTTGTGTCGATGCTTAAAATCAATTCACTTTCCTTTGTTCTTTAAGGTACTTTCAGAGATCAATAATTAATGATAACCCAGGGACTCAAGGAAATCAAACAAAAAACCCTAATGAATGCATTTAGCAGAAGTGTTCCTCCATGGACAACAAATGAAAAACAGGTGAACAGGTAAATCCAGCTCTAATTCATTTCAAGAAGCAGGAGTGATTCACATGAGGTTGTGCTCTGACCCCTCTCGTTGCTAACTCAGTTCAAAGAATTCTGTAAAGAACAGCCAAGGTGTGGGAGTTAGGAGGAGAAGAGACACCACGGAATGGAGAGATTGAGATAAAACTCCTGATAGTAAAATCTGAAGTTGGTATCTCCTGAGTTTTGTCCAAGTGAGCAATTGCCTCTTGCCAGTGCATGTGGGATGCCCAGTGAACTGCATGCACGTGGACAGACTGTCTGGGGACAAGCACAGCCACCATGGACTCGCTGCTTCCTGTCTCATTAGGGAGAAGGTTGTATAAACAATATTTATAAATGACACTTAACACAGCATTACAAGGCAGTAAAGAGTTACTAAAATGCAGGTAAACTCATCTTGATCAGTGAAAAAAACAACGTACCCTGCTTTTAAAAGACCACAGTGTAGCCATACGTGGTACTGATTTGGTTAATACCACCTACTCATAATATTCGTAGGTGAAGCTTAATGCTTCTTCATAAAACACATTTAAGCATTACTTTTTCTGCCAAAAATGGTTTCACACTTCCAAATAGGTGACAAAATAAGAACCACGTTGCCAATTTAATGAAGCTGCGATTTTTTTCTTTTCCTACCAAAGGTGAGAAAGGGCCCTAAAATGACAGGTACATTGCAAAAATAAAACACCAAGAGCTACAAAAACAACCAAAAGTGACGTCATCAAGGTTTCCTGTGAAATCATGGAAGGACACCCACTGGGTCTTAAACTTTATTGAACATTTTGAACTGAGCCAGGCTAAACGTTTCTGGAAAACACTGTATTCAAAAATTCAAGTATTTTCCACCGGAAATATTCTTTTCAAAAAAATGGACTAAAATGCTAAAGAATTAAGCTAAGTTGACATGGTTTATTGCCATTAAAATCACCTAGCTATTTTCCATTTAGGAATCTGGCAAAATGTTTGAAAGACAAAGTCCTCAGCCAAGTATTTACATGTTTGTGTACAGCCAGGAGTGTACTAGTGGAAGCATGTACGTTAATTACTTTGTGATTAAGTTAAGATTATAGACTTAGGAAAAAAAGTCACCGCCTACCTTTGAAAACCTAATTTGAATACTCATACTGCCCAGCAGGGGCCTGAGAGGACTGAAGGCATTTCGATGGAAATATTCACACTTTCTCCCCTCCCCATTCCCCCCGGTATCTGGAGACCCAGAAAGGGCAGGAGGCTGGTACACCATGCCAGCTGACATGCAATCAAGCAAGTCACGTGTGTCATTGAGGCATAAAGTTACGAGCTGCTTAAAGCTGCTTATATCATAAGGATAACACACAATTTGGAAAGTATCCATTTGTGCCGGAGACAATGTCTGTGGCATGGGAAAGAAGAGCTCTGTCTGAGGAACACATCTATTTTCCTGAAACAAAAATTGTGAGGCTCCGAGGATCACTTTCTCAGAGAACTCACTCAATGCAAGGAAGGTGGTACATGGCAAAATGGAATGAACGTACATATAGCTCACTGGTCTCGACTGAAGCTGCTATGGCATAAACTAACTTTGTAAAGTAATGCTACTTTAGTCTGAAAATAAGATAATTACTGAGCAACAGGCTACATGTATACATTTGCTTTCTAATTTGCTTTGGAAGAAGCTGTCAGCATTGGTTTAGTATGGAAAGAAAACGAGCGTGCATCGAAAAAGTACCTCAGGCCAAATATTTTAATACCCAGGTCTCAGCCAACACCAGTGTTACAATAGCAAACTAGATGTGCATTCTGGGTGTGGGCAGGCAAACTGCCCAGCAGATGATCTCAGATGGCGTCAGCACGTTGAACCTGGGTCTGCCATGACAAGTAGCTTCTGAACCAGAAAACATGCAACCATGGGAGCCCTGATTTTATATTCTTTGGAGGCTCATTAGCACACTTCAAAAATCTGCCTGGGAAAATAAGACTTACTACTGAGAATAACGCTCAAGCTGAGAATGGAGATACTTCCACAGTTCCGGCTTGCAAAACAGACAGGAACAAACCATGTCATTCACATGCATGCCCAAACCTGTTTGTTCCCAGAGCTGAGACAGCAGCACTGCTCATAAACAGCTGTGAGCGAGTAATGACAGGCAAACGCTGAGCACGGGAGATTTCTTTACAAAGCAAAGGAAGTATTTATGGTATAATACACACTGTCTTCAAGTCTTAGGGTATCACAGCCCCTGTGAAGCTGTGAACCTGTGAAAAACCATTATAGAGGGTAAGTTTTATGGAAATTATGTTCATACTCAGAGCTGATTAGTGAGCAACCAAATTTATAGCAGTGCATGCAATTCATGGAAGATAAACTCTCTTTCAGAAAACTCTCAATTCTCAAAAATTCTTTCTCTGTTGGGAAAATGGCAGTTTCTGATTCACACAATCATTTCACTTTGAAATATTTAATAATAACCAAGAAGTTTTATGTTTTAGTAGACAGCCTTCTCTAAACAGAGGACTACAGGAGGTCTTTTTCTAAAGCCCTGCAACATTTCATACGACTTGGTGCCTAACAAGCCACGATAGCATAACTGTGTACACTCCTTCAATACTCAAAAAATATTATCCTAAAACAGAGAAATTAAGAAAAAATGTGTCTGTGTTTTACAGTAAGATTGCAATAATGTGTTCTGAATTCTGATACTCCTGCTCTTCTCGTGCTAGAGCCCCAGAGAAGAGAGAAGTCCACACGTGGGAAGATCTTCTTCACTATAATATATGCAAGCCATATGTTGACACATACATAATATCTACCTCTTTTAACAAGGAGTTGCACCATGTGATTACATAAACTACATCTGGGACATTTGGTGGCAGAACTTGGCCATATCTGCCAAATAAGATAAAAGATTGCTTTTCAAAAGATTTTTTTTCCATTTCACTGAAGCAATAAAGCAGAAACGACAGGATTTCCCCACAGCTTTGATGAAACTTGAGCTGCACTTTGTTTTGTCAAAGACAGGTGGTGCAGGTTTTCCCTTCCTTTCAGAGACTTGGACAGGACTCTGTCGAGCTCCATTCCTTGCCCACAAGCAACGCTCAGAGATAAATACATTGGAGGGGGTCTCTTCAACCAAGTCAAGGTGTCACCCATCACAGAGCCTTCCTAAAATTCTTTTATGCAAAATTCTTTTGCATAAGCAGGTATGTACACTTGGCAAAAAAAAAAAAAAAAAAAAAAAAAAAATCCCACATCATGCTTTTTATTGAACGTGCTTGGTAGTCCCAGTAAGACAAGGTTGGCACGGATTTATTGTCTTGACCATACAGAAAATTGTCATGTTTTAATCTAGGAAGGCATGTAATGCAAAATTAACACAGGTAAACTGTTGTAGGTTTGGGGCTTTTTTATATGGAAGTCTGCACCTTTGATGACTTTAGACAGACAAATAGATTACAAAGGCATCTGCTCAGCAACTCAATGGGTGTCTCCTCACTAAAGGAACTCATGATTGGATCTCAAAGAAAATGTGTGGGTAGTCTTCAAGGAAAAGAGTCCCAAGTGATATCCCTTCAATTAGAAAGGATCTGATGCTGCAGCTAAATTCCTTTGTAGTACTATCTGATGGAGGTGATGTGAGGTGCATGCAATTTCAGGGCCATCCCCATTCCACTGCAGCATAAGGACTATTTGTGGAACGCATCTCATTTGCCCTCTACCCCAAAAATACCTCAAGAGGGCATGTCATAGGGTAGGAACTGAAATACTTGGTAGTGTCTGTGCTTGGCAGAGCTGAAAGAAAAAGTAATGAGGCAAAGATAATCATACCCAGTCATAAGTCATACAAAGGCTGCAACACCCTGAAGAAACATGACAACTTATGACCCAGTCTGAAAATAGGTAACATGCGTCTGAAGAGGTCAGAATGGATGAGCACTCTCTGGCAACAGCCCTGTGGACACACTGGAACAGACTAGTTCTGACCTATGAAAAGAGGACATAATCCTTTGGACAAGACTGGTGCAGAATGTGTGGAGTAAGTGTGTATAAATGCCAGTGGAAGTTGGGGAAGAAATGTCACCCACTGGCTTTCCTCGTGCTCGACCTCAGGGATTAGGGGCCACCACAGTTTGCAGCCCACAATACAGCATCAGGTGTACTGTACTGTACAGTTAAGGCTTGACTAATCTGTTGGATTAATGCTTGATTTCAGTTGTGGAAGTGATAAATAGCACAGCAGTTTAGCATAAATAATGCTTCTTTGTGTTTGTAGAAATTTGCCGAACTATTCCCATCACAGTGGTCCCCGATTTCCTAATCAAAATAGCTGTTACACTTCCTAAATCACCCATATCTGAGCCACCCATGTGCATACCAGCTCTAACAAATTTAAAAACTTGAATTGGATTACTTCCAAAGTTGAGCCCAGTGTACCATTTCAGAAACCCTAAATTCCTTGTTGCTGAAAAGAAATGAAAAGCAATTCATTTACTTTGGAGACAGGCAGGATCAGCCAGCTACCTCTGGCAAACATGCTTGAATGTTGGATACAGACTCTATCTACAAACCTACTATCTCACCCAGGCAATCAGACAAACACGTCCACCAAGAACACAAACATACCTGCTAGTCTGGATTGTACCAAAGGACAAGCTTTCCAAAGCTTGTATTCTCTCAGAGCAGCTATGGGCACAGATAAAGACTGTGGATCAGTGCCCATGGGACCTCAGGAGTGTAAAGAATCCCTTTCATGTGGTGAGTTCACCAAACTGAAGCAAGCACAGGAAAGCTTTCTGTTTAATGCATGAATCAAACACCCAAGACACAGAGGTCGTTACTGCTGAGGGCTGTGATTTCCAAGTGCACAACACCCAAGCAGTACCATCAGCCTGGCTGCCTAATCAGGAGTTCACTGCTACCTGAGACAAGGAGCATAAACACCTCTTGTCTCAAGAGGCTGGAAGCAGCCCAAGGGACAGCAAGACAAAGAAAGCTGTGTCACAAAGACATGGATAAGTGTTCAGAATGCTAGGCTGTGCAGAAGCGTATAGGAAAAAAGCCTATGGAGAGAACCAAGCTGTAAACACGATATGCAAAAGGCAGCTAAACCCTAGATCTTGGTGTACTGCAAACACGGATGTGACTGTTCCATGCAGGTGGCACTGCATTTCTCTTTGTACTGGAATGGCATTCCCAGAGGCAGTGCCGCAAGTGTGCAGAGGCTCCTCTTTTTCTATTAATACAACACATTAAAGGTGTAAAAAACAAACAAGAGAAACTGAGACAAACTATACAGGCTCGTGTCACATCATTCCAAGTAAAGACTAAGTGATGCAGTTGGTTGACTACAGGGAACCAAGATGTTATGCAGCACATGTTCTTTGATAATGCCCTACTTTAGAACCAAAGAGCAGTTTGATTATGTTTTGAAAGCTACATGATCAAAGGAATTCAGAAAAAGCCATTTGAATCATTTTCCTAGATGCTTCTATCAAACTGTATTAGGCCAAATCCACCCTTTCAGTTTGAACAGTTTGAGTCATAGCAGTAGCCTTCTGCTCCTTAAATCTATTCATAAACAATAATAAAATCCTTCTCCAAAGAAATGACCACACTAACCCATTATCTTGTGTAACTCAGTGCAACCAAAGACCTTCATTTACTTTATGTAAATGTCCTCTCCCTTTCCCAGGCCTAAGGTTTTCTTATTCTCTGTTGTGTCACCTCATATCTAAGCTAGATACTGAGATCATCTGGGTGGAGAATCTGGGTAAAAAAGTCACTCATGACTAAAAAAATACAGCACCATGGTAACTCAAGATATTTTTGCAGTAAATACACTGGTTTCTTCTCTGTTTACAATATGTTAAAAAAAAAAAAACGTGGATGTAATATATCCAACTACTTCCATATTAATCGCATTCTATTTTCGAACAATGGAAAGGTTACAATTCTTTATGATCTAAAATCGAGAGTGATTTTCAGTGGCCTAAGATGTTTAAGGCAGACAGGCCTACAGGGTGATATTATTAAATATGGAATTCCTCGATGTTTACAGCATTTCCTCTGTTACTGCTACTAACCCGGGCGCAGAAGTCAGAACTGCCTCTCCCAAAGAGCACCACTCCCTCTGCCACTGTTGCCAATGACGTGTCTGATCCAAAGGCTGGTAGCAGAGAGCCAGCAAATGGCAGCTGCTCCATTGTCCCCAAGTCCTATGGCACAAAACCACGAGTCATGGCATAAAGGGGTTAAATGTGTGATGGCAGTGACAGGACTTTGGGGGGACATGAAAGCTCTCTGAAGCCTTGGCAGTTTATTGCTGAAGTGTAACAGACCCATGTTGCATCCTGCGGCTGGTTACAACACTGAGAGGTATTTACTTGTATGGGAATTCTTACTTCCACTCCACATCCCTCCTGAAAACTACAGTGCACTGTTGGCAAAAACAAAGAGCGATGACATTTTGTGGACCAAAGTCTCCTCAAAGATTCAGACACTAACATTCACTAAACAAATGTGAAAGGAACATTTGCCTTATATGCTTTGATGCAGTAGTTTGATGGAAGAGATTTTATCTCCGTTTTCCTTTGTTCTGTTTTAACTTAACAGGAAATCTTTATGCATTGGCAGCCAGATTTCACAGCTAAAAAAAAATAATACCTGCCTTGAAAATTTGAGTCTTTCATCTATTTTCTTTTAGTGCATATCAGTAAGCGTTTCATCTGAGACACATCAGGATATACACTAAGCTCTTTAGCACATTAAACCAACTGGATCAAGTCCTTTAAACATGTTAACTTATGTCTGCCTTGCTCTTTCATTATACATCATGATTTCCTTTTCATTTATTATTGTACTAAAGCAGAATAAACTGGAACTAATTTTTTTCTCAGGCCATTTTATATCCCCTTTTCCTTCATTCCCTTGCCCCATTAGGTATTACCAGGAATCATACCCTGGATAGGCAAGCAGTATCTTAAAAACACAAACAGGAAAAAATGCAGTTATTCCTCTTTTTTGTTGCATCCCTTATGGTTCCAGCTATCAGTGAGATTGCCACTGCTCCACTATCAAATCAAATTCATACCTCTTGGTTTGCACTCCTTTTTTCCTTCCCAGTAGCCTCTTCTATAGTTTTTTAATTATTTACCCATTGCAGAACTTTTAGTAGCTATCTCTTCAACCCCTCAAAGTTTCCGATTCAGGTCCTAAATATTTTTAATTAAGATTAAAGGATCCTCCTATTCTTGCGCTTACATGTATCCACATTATCTTCCACAATTCTTTTATATACATACAGAATCCTGTTAGCCAAGGCATTTCACCTCTCCTATCACTTTGGCTGTGTCCAGCTTATGCTTATTCATATTTAGCTATTAACCTTTATTTAAACAAAGTACAACTAATCATTTTACTCATCCATGTAATATTATATTAACCCACATTATCATTATAGGTGAAAGACATTAATTGTGTCATCAACTTCAGCATCACTGTAGTATGCAAGACTTGAACTGGAACCTGGTATTTTTTTTTATATTCTTGTTGTTGCTGTGCTGTTATTCATCATTAGAAGAGGTCATAGAGCTGGGTTTCGCATGAAAGGTCACATAATCTGTGTTATCTTTACTTCAGAGATACACACTAAACATAACCAAATAACAAGGAAGAGGAGCCTCCAATCTGCCATGGCACAGACAAGCATTTCAGCAAGTCAGAATTTACAGTTTCAACAGCCAGGAGAACCATCTGCAGGATTTCTGACGTTATTTCAACAACTCTCTTTGGTAGCACCACAGCTGAGTGCAAACAGCCAGAGCAATTTTATTTAAGTGTTTTACATGAATGTTAGTGGACCTTTTCCACTCAAAAGCACTTGAAATAAGTAGAAGGAGGCAATTTCTTTACATACACTGGTTATATAATTTGGTCTGTTTGTTGAAAAAGCAGAGTTGATGACAGGGCCATCATTGCTGTGACGTTTTACATGTGTAACTCATCTCAGAAGCTCTTCATCTCATTGACTCCCTGCTAGTTTCAAACATGCTAGCTGAAGAAACTGGAATGGGCAGATACCTCAAACCCCTAGAAACTAAATAGGAATCCTAATGAAGAGAAACAGTGAGAAAATACACACATGTATGGCCAACTTCAGACTTGACCACAACAGCCCTGTGCTCCACTGTGGCTCATCTGTAGCAGAGGAATAAATGTGAATCTCAGTTTCATTCCTGATTGAATCATTAAATTCTGTGCCACTGGGATACAGGCTGCACGAGGCCAGAGGATGTAAAGCCTATGCTTGATACTTTTAAAATATTATTTACTTCTAGGAATAACTTGCATCAATTTTTATTTCAGACCAGCATATATAACATAGAAACAACTTGGGTGTTTTTTTAACTACACACACACTTTATTTGTATCTTCATCTTTCCCTACACTCAGTTCTTCAAGATCTCCCTTTCTCTTGGAGTCCTAGATGTGACCAGGAACAAATCACTGGATTTCCCATTCCCATGACCACACACAGAATATAGAACTGAAAGGACAAGAAATTATCTGAATTTGTAACCTCTGTTTCTATTTAGCTTTGCTATAAGCAGTGTTAGAAACTTTAAGTTCAGCAAAAAAACTAAAGCGCAGCTTCCTCCACAATACTTTTTCAATCCAGTGCAACCCATGGCAAGCATTTACAAGTGAATTTGGGATTTTAATAGCCATTCCTGCTCTGTCCCTAAGAAAGCCATGGGCAGGTGTGGTTTGTAAAAATGACACTATGTGTCTGTGTTACTCAAACAGGAATATGTTACATGAATGAAAATTGCACATGGTGAAAAACAGGCAAAAAAGACAAGGGAAAAAGGGTAAATCTCTGAAAGAGAAATACATTATTAAGGGATATCTCCGTAATATTTGCAAAACTGTCTTTTTGACTAAGTTATTGACCGGGGAAAAAGGACTACAGGTCTCTGCTATTATAGTGCACTGCCAGCTTTCAGTTTTATATACTCACTTTTCCAGAGAGATTTGAATATCCTCATCCTTTGCCATTTTTACCCTTTCTCCCCAGCATTTGACTGAATTTTAAATGTCTAATACATTGAAATTCAGTGAATGAGATGGAATAAAAGTGTGCAGTGAATAATCAGCAGTGAATAACATCCAGAAAGCACTTGTGTATTTCTCTCCTACCGAGAAAAACGTCCTAAACAACATTTGATTTATCTACCCCAAAGTTCTCCTTACAGGGACTGACACTGCTGTTGACTGGGTATTTATTTATGATCAGTTGGTGCCAGGCGCTGTGGGTTTCATAGCAGGAAAAGTGAAATTCATTACTCTTGCCACACTACACCATCCATCTTTTATGTATTATATAGTGCACCGATTTACGGCAGGTGTAGACTTGAAAACATAAAAAATGAATATTTAATGATTATAATATTATATATGCCTGTATTTTGTTGTAAGGAAAATGTATGCATGTATTTTGCTGCACATGTTTTTCTAACAGGTCAGTATTTGCAATAGTACTGCCCCACTGTTGGTAGCAGGCATTTAATTCTGCTTTACCTGGCATGGCTTCTGCCAACTCTTTCGAGTAAAAGAGGTTCCACTAAAAACAGGAAGACCAAGATGACACCTCATCAATGAGAAAAAATACTGAAACTAATAAAACAAAAGCCACTTCCCTTGAATCAATTAGCCTATTCCCATACCTGTGCCTGGGAACCAAGCTGTAGTCTTAAATTAAATGACCATTAGATTCAGAATATGAATTTAACAAGTGAGTTCCAACAGAAATCTTTTTCAATAAGGAGCACTCAAAAAGGAGTACTTCCAAAATAACCACTAAACTCTTATTAAGTTTTCCTTCATAATTAACCTATAATGCAATATTGTGGTTGCTGACATCAAAGGCAAAGTGCATATATTTCTATTTACAAGCTAAATAACTATGACACACAAATAAATGCTTCAGCTTATACTCTAAACCTTGAAAGTACATAGTTCATCATATTAACTCTGCTTAATTCACTTGTGTGTTATCGCACATCATTAAGATACATAAAACGTATGTAACAAAAGTGAGCAGACTAACACTTCACATACCAGATTTGATGTCAAGCATATAATGGCACAGCCAACCTAGCATTCTTTAGCATTGCTAATCTATAGCAATGAAATGAAGCATAAAGGAAGGGGGGGAAAAAGGGTGGAAAGGGGAAGAACACACAAAACCTCAAAAGAAAATAGCAATTCAGTTATAAGATTTTCTATGAAACCATGAATATTTATGAAAAAGCAAGGAGAGGGGTTTTTTTCCACTTAGCTTCCAATATCTCCTTTAAAAACTCTTCTGAAATATTAGCCGTATTAAAAAAATAAAAACTGTGCATATAAAAGAATGAAAGACATGAAGCTTTTAAGATAAGCACGCTTTCAGTGCAAGCATCTGCACTCAGAAGAGCATTTACACAAATTAACATATTTTATCCACAGAAAGGACCATAAAGCATTTCCAGTTCAGCATATAATTTTTATTTGAATTGGCATGACAAAATCTTTAAGTGTAGCACTAGTAGAAGATATGAGAAGCTGCAATGACCAAAGGCAATGGTGGATTCCCCTGCATAAAGAAATGAATAACAATCAAAAAAAGGTTTGGGTATTTGGAGCAGAGAGAGGATGTTATTCTCAAATTCACAGAATCAGTTTCTTGTTACTATGATGTTTTGAAGCAAATATAATCTCTTTCTGAGTGAAGACAGAAAAAGATTACATGATACAGTACAATCCCTTTTCTAGAAACATGGCAATTTTGTCATCAACACACGGATGAGAGATGTCATTACTCTTGGAAAAGAATTAGAAAGCTACTATACAGCTCTCAGGCACGGCGCCTCGCCTGGCAAACAAGGTCACTCTGCATTCAAAGCTCTATACCATTTGCAGATTAAGGTTTCTAGCACTAGAGCTGCTTCCTTCATCTCCCAAAATTCAAATTGCAGTGCTTTGGTACACGCCACAGAGAGAGTTGCCACGGTACAGCACTCATAAAAGCAATAACTGCTTCCAGCACTTTGTTTCATGGCTGCAAGGACTTGTCTGCCCTGATTAATTTTAAGTTAGTGATGAAAATACTAATAAGACTGAAACAGGAAAAGCAAATTTAGGGAGCTACACTGGCTCTTGGACTGTGCTGTGATCTATTTCTCTGCAGTAAAGCTTTCAAAAGAGACTGTTACTTTTTAGGTACACGTAGGAAAAATATTAAACTGCCTTCGAAAGATACAGGACATTTAGTTGTACGTATAAAGCACCAATACAGTGGATAAGAAGTTACTTGTAAAGTAGCTTTTTGCACTTTACTAGCTCTTTGATGCTTATAAGACATCTTTCCAAGGTGGGTTCCGTATCAGAAAAAGATATTTTATTCCAAATTAATGATTAAAGAAAACAGGCTTGTTCAAATACATAATGTCCGACATGTACTGCCGTCTTCTAAAAGCAATTTTCCAACAATGAACTGCCTTTTACCCATGCTTAAGGGTGGCATTTATCCATCAGACACTTCACAAATATGCCTAAATTATCAACTTAGCTGTCCATCCTCAGGAGGGAGGAGGGAGAGGTGGGTGAGCCTCCTTCATTCATATCTGCAGATTCCTAAACTCAGATCCCTCAGTTAAGCACCCAAAGACAGACAGCACGAATCTGGTCCTTAGCAGGCCACAGTCTCCCCAGCAGACTCCACGTCCTCACCTGAATATTCTTGTGGAATCGAGATTTTGTTTGCCCAAGGCAGACTACAGCAGAACTCTTCCATTGCCCTGTTTCTCACAGGGTTCCTAGTCACTCCAGACTTTTTTTAATAACACAGGTGCATGTAATATGGCATATGGACAATAATCAGTCTGAAATCTGTAGCAAATTATTCTAATGTATATTACTTTCAGTGTATTTAATTGCATCATAAGCATTACAATCTTACAGATTTAGAAGTTATTTTAATTTACAAGCTGGAGTCAAGTAAATGTAAAATCTGGCCTAAAATAGGTGAAAATACCATGAAGAAGCTGCCATTACTAACACATTTGAATCCTCAAAACTAGAACCTCCACCTTGAACCTGAAGTCAGAAATGTGCAGCCTGGACTAACACATGAAATCATGGCAGCTGCACTGTCAAATAAAAATCTCACTGAAATATGTCTGAAACAGTAGCAGTAATTTGTTACCCTTGCTCAAACAATGCGTAGGAGAGAGAAGGCTCCCGGTGACTCAACGTGCAGGCGAACTGGCACTGTATTTACCTGTTGTCACTATCTGGAACTCCAGAATAATAGATGGATGAAATGCAGCTCATAAAAATATTCATATGATGAAATTTATGGCTTACATTAAAGCATGTTTAACTTGAAAAATGACTGTGTAAAGCTCAACTGATCTGTTCCCTGTGTATATTCACAGTCATATCTGTTTACTTTGGGGCTGCATGTTTAAATTTCTTTGCACTTGTGCATATCCAAACTGCGTGCATGTCCCAAAAAGCCGAAACTTTTTCTCTCTCCTTTGTTTGTTTGGGGTTTTTTTCATTTTAAAAACTACAGGCAGGTGCTACATTTAAAACAGAACCTGAGACAATTCAATCTTCTGGATCACAGACATGGCGAAACCCTGAGATGGGAAGTGCAGAATTCTTGTGTACTCCCCTCTGCAAAGCCAAGGCAGGAAGGATGGGTGAGCATCACGGCTGGTGATGGCAGTAACCAGCCCTGCAAAGCCCATCTTGCCAAGGATTACACCCAAGCACGGGCTCCTGCATTTTTTTAACACGCCGTTCACATGGGAAGAGACGCAGTCACCCTCTGTTCACAACCCAGCTGTCTGGGACCACGGAGGAGAACATGCCCAGCCCTCCTTGCCCACCTCAAAGGCTGCTGGGGGCAGGAGGCAGCCGGAGGAGGTTTGGCCACATGAATCGACCTGCGCGGGCAGAGCCAGCAGCTCCTGCTTGGGCAACCCAGCCTGGAGCTCCGACCAGAAGGCTGCTCCACAGATGCCAGTGTAGATTACGTTGGTCTTCTTATTTATACCTCTATTAGCATACCTAACAAGGAGTAAGCAGGATTGTCTTCCAGGAGTAAACAGGATTCCCTTCCAGTCCGTATGTAAAGCAAGTATTTCCTTTAAGTCTTTCATAGTGTAGATAAAGAGTAAAAAATCTTTCACATGCTGTTAAGCTTCTCAGTTTTCCAGCAGCAACAACATTTTCTTTTTTGGGGAACAGCAGAAACATAGTATTTCTCAATACTTCTTAATGTAACATCCCCTGCATTCTTATTGTGCGATCTTTTCTGTGGTGTCTAAATTTGCAGTATACTGAGGTAAAATAAATACGAAACTTCCTCAATGCAATCTTCCTGGTCTTCAAACAACACACCACAATCACATCGTGACAGAGTACCATAAGAAGTCATCCTAAATTCCTTGCCAACAGACTTTTTAAAGCAACTAGAAGTGAAACACGTATGGACAATGTTACTCTTTGGATATATTGCAATGTATATGGGAAAATGAAAAACGATAATTTTAAAAACGCTGATGGGGTAGTAACAGAACAAGATGGTTTGCAAATTGGACTTGTACTTGAAAGGACAGCACTGAGCCACAATGTTTTCAGTAAGAATTATTTTCCCTTTGTTTCACTCACAAATACAGGTCACTCTTATGGAAGTAATCCTTCAAAGACAGAAGTACAATTTCCAATACGTACACATCAATTCATGCCACAGTGCAATTTGTGTTACTCAGGTAACAGTTGATGCTTTTATATAGATATATACCTCTAAACTTGAGTACATTTTCTTTTTCTTTTCCCTCTGTTTTGAGACAAAACCCACCAACAACCTGAAAACCAAACCAGCATGTGCAGAGGAGGACAATCAGTCAGGGAGACTTGGGAGCAACCAGATGACTTCTCAAAACTGGTGTGTCTGTAGATGTGACTATTTGCAATTTAATTGCTGTTGCTATGCATTAAGTGAATAGCAGTACAAACGTTTCAAAATTGGCATCTACTCCTAATTCCGTGACATCTGGCCAGCTAAAGAGCAGTCCCAGTGACCCGCCATTTACAGAATGAGCATTCCTCAGAGACAGATGCATTTAATAGGGGGTGGTGAAAGACATAATTCAGATGAGACACGTGGACTGAGAACCAACCTCTTCTTAAATCTTTTCTGAACCGTCTTTTATTGCTCAGTTGAAAGGAATTTGCAGTCCAAAACGATAAGAAATACAAACCACCTTCTTAATCCATATGCCAAAACATTTACTTTTCTTTTTAATGCCACTTTAATTCCTGGTAAAATTCCAAACCAAGGGTTTATATTTCATGATATTGTCAACTTTGCATAAAACTGCTGGTACGACTCATGACTTATACAGCCTCAGGGAGACTATTGATTTTTTCCCCTTCATAAATCTGAAAATGCTCTGTCTCTTCCCTGTGGACCCATTATATTTATTGGTATCTATCCCAAAACAACTGCTCAAGGTTATGGCTATAAAAAATATTTGGGGTTCTAATTCACTATACAGAGGCCTGACAAGCCCACAGAGTTGGGCTCAGAACCCAAATTTTGCCCTGACTACAAAGGATAGTTGGGGTTTTCTATTGTGTGTCAGGATCACAAGATAAACCTTTTTTTTGGACAGAGCATATATCCTCATTGATGGAATATTAAGTAAATTTTAAAGGTATTTTAAAAGTGACACATGACCTTCTTTACGCAGCAAAGATCAGACAATAATGGTTAACAATAAATATCGGTATAAATATTTATGGCATAAATATTTCCCTAAAACTCAAACTTCCCTATGGACTAGCTAAAATAAAGACATCCTGGCCCCCAAGAGTAGATGACCGACTTCTAAAACCATTTGAATGTCTGACATCTCACATGGAAATGAAATATGTGGAGACGTGATCAAAGATGAAAAAGATTTAGCTCTTCAGGTCATTAAAATACAGTATGCTGTAATGACTGATTATGTTGCTATTGCTTTAATTGGCGTTTGAATCTTCAAAGATAACTTTGCATCCACTTTTAAACTACTTTAGGAAGGAAGAAGGCATCATGCAATAATTTTCTACTCACTATACCTGTACTGAGTCCAAATGGAAGATTTGCATGTGAGTTTTTTTAAACTATACTAAGCCGCATATCCTGTGCTATAATGAACTTCCAAGAGAGTCTGTGCCTGTGGGATGTTCTCTCAACACAAGCAAACTGCTGCCAATATAGACGAAGGCACTTTAAACTGAGCCATGGGACTACTTAAGAACTTATCCATGGCCACCCGCGGAGGAGGTGCTAGAAATATGCGGAAGAGCATCAGAGCAAGGATTTTGATTTATTTCCCTGTTATTAGTATGGACCTGAAAAGTGAGGGTACCACCAACCTTACCACACTCCCTGTTCTACAAAGCAGCTGTGCACCATGCTGCAAGGAAAGGAGCGTCGCCTCCAAAATCAGCAGTAACAGCAAAGCCATTTAGTTTAAAGACATGTAAAAATATAGTCATCACAATAAAAACTGTAGCCTTTGCCAATGGATTTCACTAAGTGGTATCTGAGATACCATAATTTTGATTACATTTAGAACAAAAGCATATGCCTAGTGCAGTTAAAGGACACAAATGCTGACTATATATTGCATTTCAGTGTACTTTAATAAATTAAACACAGAAATTGCAGTATGTTATCCATATTCTACATGAAAATACCTACAGCATAATTTATACCTGGCAGCTGACCAGCTGGCAAGGCAGGCCTAGGCTTTGCATATCACATGAATACACAGTCTACCATTTGTAATCTAGCTTTCATAAAATGAGCAGTAGCAAATATTCAAGTCTTTAAATTCTATGCTGAACCAACCCCACGCCACCATAAAATCTTGTGTTGCAAGAGCATAACCTGCTCCAGAAAAAAAGGGGTTTACTTTAGATCATTTTACAGTATCAGCTTTTATAAACATATTTAGTAAATATATATCAAGGCACACACTTCTGGTTTGGATATAAACATTTGATAGAAGAAAACTTCCTACAACAACCCAAAAATGGGGGATATTTCCACAAACAGAGAATGCCAGACATTAACACTGCGGATTTACATGTTTTCATGATGAGCTGTAATTTCTGTAATGGTAGTATTTCATAACATTGCTCTTTTCCTTTACTCTGCCCAATATTAAAGTTATTATCACCCAATTATTATAGCATGAAAACTGTAAAAAATCTTTCCTGCTTTGCTCAAGTAGTATTTAACAAATTCAAAATGAGAAAAAATGTTCCATATGTATGTTCCAGTAACTGTACATGTTCATCATAGACACACAGTGTAGCTTTCAGAAATTAATTGCTAATGCATTATCATTAAAATAGGTTTCATTTACAACTTAAAAACTCATTGTCATGGTAGGAAAAACTCTTAGCCTACAGTCATAGAATAACTGAACTTCCTAAAATTTATACACTGCATTTTGATCTAAGATATATTTCAAGGATTAGTTTTTCTGTGACAATCTATGATGAGAAAATGTGGAATTTAAATTTACAGATAATTAAAATATCTTGATATTTAACATTAAAATGTCTACATAAATTACTGAGGCTGCGGGTAGGGAGGAATCACAGAGAGAAACCAGGCTTGTTTCAGGATTCAACCGACTTCAAAGTAAATAAAAACACCTCTGACAAGCACAAAACATGATAAAATGCACCTTTTTTCTTTTCTAACAGAAGTCATTATTGAATAAAACCTCTGTCTGCAGGGGAAAGTGACAGTGGCGCATGTTAAAGAAGGCCTGGAAAGCACCACACGTGGGCTGAAAGCCACGGGCTCCGTGCTGCAGCTTTTTCCTTGGCTATTGGAGGCAATGCCACAGTTACTCAAACACTGAGCTGATGGGATGTCCCGGGCAGGTTCCAGTGCCACCCCTTCGGATCACCTTCAGGGACAATGGGGAGTGATCTGGAACCTGCCTCTGGCTGTCCAAGAAAGAACCACACAAACAGAAAAGGTCACGAGGTAAAAACCGACGACATATACTTGGTGTTACCTCGGTATCAACACGCCAGTGAGTATGACATGATTCACGTGGTCCTTACAGCCTGGTTTATCCCACTACAACTCCCTTGCTGCTTCCTCTTTTTTCTTCTGAGCACAAAGAGAAAAATGATGTCTGTAATTTTCCATGATTTACCATGTTTCCCAGCCTATCCTCCACTGACCTTAAAAGAAAAAGCAAATTATACAGAACTCCACATTAAATTTTTTACATATATCTGTACAGCAAAATGAACAAGTGATTTAGCATTTTCTCGACTTATTTTAAGTATTAGATAAGTTGTACTATTCTCTCTCTTCATCTGCTAAGCAATGAAGCAGAAATGAGTGGTGGGGCTAACCATGAATCCATCTTTTGAAATCACACTCATTTAAAGAAATACGACATTCCCAATTAGAAACAGCCAAAATTTCAAATAGAATTGTCTACAGAAGTTGTATTTGCTTGATATTTACTAAGTTGTCTTTTCAATTGCAGAGACAGAGACTGTCTCTCCACTCTCTAAGGATAGTTATGGCTCTGAGCAACAAACACCACTATACTCAACCCTTTTCCCAGGGAATACAAGCCTGTGTAACACTGCTGGGGAAAAGATTTCCCTACATCGTGTTTAGATCACTAAGAAATCGTCGCTGTTGTAAGGAACTGCCCCAAGAGGCCAAGAATTGAGTCATGACACTGTGATTTTGCATTGATTTTTTAGAGAGGATGTCTGAACACTGCAACAGTGAATGGTGTGTTTGTTTCCTCAAGCCCACAAGACAAAAAGAAATGGGTTAGTTATTGAAAGCAATTAACTGTAAAAGATAACTTGAAAATGGGATTTAAAACAAGCTGTGTGAGGAGAAACAGAAAATTTCTAGCAAAGACAGCAACTATTATGAAGCGCCTTGAGTGGCACATACAAAGTTATCTCAGTTTCACCTACACAGAGGTTGCCTTTCCAGAGGTATTTCACCAAATTGCATTTCCTACTCTCCTGCTGCTATTTACTGCAGTTTCAAAAGAATGCATATGAGTACCATATGAACAGCAGCAGGAAATAAAATCTGGTTTTAATGGGAACTACTTAAATAAAGTTTAAAAATAAAGTACTTATTTTCAAAACTAGATTGCTTAATTTTTTAAGGGCTTTGGCTCTGCGATGTACAAGGGTACTCTGAGATGCAGATACCCAAACCCCCGATTCACTTTAAAAATTAGTGCTCTCTTAGAAGTATGAATTGCTCCATCTGGAAGTGATTAGGGTTCCAAGGATGTGCAGCATTAAGTAATTTAACTTGCTGAAGTGCTTCTTTTTTAATAAGCTCTTCAATTTAAAAATAAGAATAGTTTAAAAAACCCCCACCTTCTTCCCAGTACAGCTGTTTGAATCACATGAACCACTTTATTCATTTAATATCCTGAAAAAGATGGGGAAGGCATTACTTGAGGCCAACAGTAACAACTGTATTAGCAACAAAGTGGAGGTACAACTATAGAGAAAAAGAAGTCAAATACTCAACCTCAAATGTTTGTCTGCGACAGCCACCAGGCTATCCCTTTGCACAGCTACTACCATCATTTATCTCCTTGTAGGAGCTCCTTCCATATCTGTCTTTGAAATTTTTTGATGAGAATTTCTATAGATGTTTTCATGGCATTTAACAGAAGGGAAGTTAAAAGTTGGCATTTGACAATGGTAATTTCAGCATTTTTCAGGTTAAAATCCCTATGTAATTTTGAAGGGTTGAAAAGTTAAAGTGAGAAATGCTAATTGCTCTGGGGAACATGAAAATTAAAATATATTTCTAACGTGAATGAACTGACATGCATCATCAGTTGTATTTTCAATTAAGGTTCTGCAATGTTGATTAATTCACTCATTTGAAAACAATTTACATACAAGATGGTCAGGGAACTGGAATGTTGCCCTGGGGGAACTCAAGAGAAGAGTCAGGGATCAAAGTCTGAAAGCAAATTGACATATTTGGGGAGCTTTCAATAGCATCATAGTAGTGGATGAAGATCAGAGCAGGAGATGAATGCTTTTTTTTGCTTAGATGATGATTACTGCCATCATTGAAAATTTAAGGCTTCAGATTTTTTATAAAGACACAGCCGTGTACTTTATATTATTAAGAAAATTCCAGCCATCAGTCTAAGGAAATATCTGAATACTGAAATGGAAATTAGCTTTAGAATTTGCATTTAGGAATCTGGAAGCATGTGGACAGGCTTTTACGTTAAGAAACTATTTCCTTGTTACAACCTTTGCCAACAGACTCCAGAAAAGCCCTGACTTTCTCTCTATAGCTGGCTGCTTAGATTAACAAGGAATATTAATGAGAAATTGACCTATTCATAAAGTAATTTGGGGAGAAATATTAATAAAATTTGCTACTGTATTTCAATGGGATGCCCCAAATTACATTTCAATTTGCTATGTTTAAATTGCAAAAACAATTCAAATTGCAATCAACTGTGTGGTCTCTTTGAACTGTACAGAAAAACTGGAGATGCAGCACCTGAGGAAATTATTGTAGGTAACATTTTAAAAGCAATTCAACCAATTATAAAATGTACTCACAAAGCTGACACGCCATGCCGACACACCATGCCAAGACTGTTGGTTTCACACTTCCCACGTAAGGAAATGTTTAGTAAAGTAAAAAGCACAGATTACATATAAGCTGAATCTATGTCAAGCAGAAACAAAAAATTCAGTAAAAATCAGTTTGAACTTGGAGACAAAGTAGGAAATACGAAACTACGTGCTTTCTTTTAATCCATTTCATAATGAACAGTTAGAAGTGCCTTTCACCAGCTGTTGCTGGAAAGCTGTCAGTTCATTTTTAAATAGAGATGTCAAAGGTCTGCAAACCTGTTATTGAACAAGATTGAAAAGCATATGACTATGAACAATTGAAAATGACTGGGGTGATGAGGTTAGGTGCAGGGACACATGATTTTAGTCAACCTTTTGGCTTGCCATGTTCTTTGAAACTCAGTTCTCTGGAGCTTTCAAGGCTCTACTGTTACCCAAGAGATATATAAATTCAGAAACACAAAGCATACCTCAGCCCTGCTGCTCTAGAGGCTCCTAATGAGATGAAAATGAGAACGTCAGCACAGATGAACTTTCAGAAGTGAAAACTTATGTTATATATCTCTGGAGGTAAAAAGCAGATCTAAGTCTAAGCTCAAATGCAACACACTTCTGCCCTAATAATACATGCTGCAAACAGAAAGCATCCCTGTAAAATACCATCCCTCTTGTGCCAGATACATAAAAAGATGTCCAAAACTCTCAGCCTTTATGGTGAAAAATACAATTCTTTATTGCTTAAGTAATTTCTCCTATGATGGTATGAAGATACATGTTTTTATTAATGTAATTGTGTAACCAACTCCGATGTGGACATCCTAAGCTGGAAGATGCATGCATGTCAAAGTTCCACCTGTGCCATGTATGACATGGGAACAAAAACTTCTCTATTTTGATCAGACTTCTAATGCCACAAAAAAGACTGTCCTTGGGAAAAACTGAGCATCCAGTCTGGATAATATATAAAAGTATATCAACAGGTCCTCTCTACATGAGAAATTAATAATGCTGTGTGCAATCAGTAACAGAAACCACGGGTAAGTTGCCCCCACCTGCTACATTAAGCAATGGCATCAAAGTCTCATTAATGCAAACACTGAGGAGCATGTGCTCCCTTTTGCAGTGGGGAAAAAAGAGGACAAAAACCCCAAATGTAAATAAAAAGGGCAAAAAAAGTGACTGTATACCTGGGTATAAACCCTAACTAAGGCAATGAAACATGGCTACATTATCCATTTTGATAATCCTATTGTCAGGTTATTTATTCTCAGGAAAAAAATAAAGCCTATTTAACTAACTAATAAAGAGTTAAAGCCTATTTAACAAAAAGCCTGTGTGACTGGATGACTATAGGGATCCTTCCGTTACAATATCAGAAACATCCAACTACTTGAAGAGCGTACATATGACAAAAGTCTTATTAGGCAATGAAAAGAATATGTCCTTTTCCCTTCAGCAGGCCTATTTATATGCCTAAAATTAAACATGCCTAATAATTAAGCATGATTAAGTTCCAATTACTTCATTTTTGCTTCTTTAGTGTTTTTTCATTTCATTCTAGCTGCATCAAAATGTGAAAACCAGAGATGTGAATGGCTGAGATTGACTGCCATCCATTTCAGACACATTTCAGCCCACCCTGCAAAATGTAAGCTTTCTGCCATAAACTGTCAGTAAAACTCATGTCTTCCACACAAAGGTTCTGAGAACAGAGCTTACATGGCACCTTCGGATTTTACATTTTGTTTGACATCTACCATTTGCGAGGAATGGCATTTTATAACCGCTTTCCATCCTGTCTGTCCCCATCACCACCACCCCCACCAAACATAATTGCTTTTACTAAAAATATCTGACAGTGCTACTGAAAGTAATAAGTGAGATTTAGAAAACTGTTGTTGACTGCCTGATAGATTTCTCAGAATCACAGAATGGTTCGGGTTGGAAGGGACCTTACAAATAATCCAGTTCCATCCCTCCTGCCATGGGCAGGGACACCTTTCACTGCACCAGGTTGCTCAGAGCTCCATCCAACCTGGCCTTGAACACTTCCAGGGATGGGGAGTCAACAACCTCTCTGGGCAACCTGCTCAATCACCCTCAAAGAGAATAATTTCTTCCTATTATCCAAGCTAACCCTACCCTCTGTCAGTTTACAGCCATTCCCCTCTTGTCATATAAGTGCAAATCTTCTAGTGTTAGCATTAAGTAGTTTCTTTTCTATCAAATCAAAAAAAAAGGAAGGAATAAATATTTTTTTAAAAGTGGAGAGCACAGTCTGGCCAGCAAAAAAACCAATTCTTTTACTTATAGCACATAGGAAAAGTTAGCTTATTACATCAGGCAGCAAACTACATACCTACAAGTTTCTCCTCAGAAATTCAATATTAAAATCCTTTTTTATTCATTCCTCACTTGAACATATCCTAAATTTTGTAGGTACAGTACATTTACTAAGCAAAGGAAAAAGAATCAGGTTTGCCCTGGTAAATTCCATTATTTTCTGACTCAAATACACACTAAAGTAGGAAATAACTGAGATGATGCACTGTATTATCTGCTGTGGAAAACAACCGTCAATGAATGCTCAATTTACTGAGTGGACATTAAAAGTGTTCCTGAACTGCCAATAATAATAATGGAGTGGCAAGCCTTGACAGCAGACAAGCAAACCAATCGATCTAAAATGGCAGACACAGAAAGCAATCTAGTATTAAAAAGGAACTTGAGCAAATCAAATAGATTTTATTTAAAAGATAAAGATGATTCCAATACAGTTATAATTTACAGATATAATTCAGACTATATGTGTTATTCAAGGCATCAAAGACCTTCCAAATTAAAATTGCAGGACTGTCTCACTACAGAAATCGTTCTGGTCAAATGAAAAGAGAAGACGAGGATCTAAGTAATTTTTTGTGCTACTCTTACCACTCAAGTAGATCTGTAAACTGAGAATAAATCTAGGGAAGAGTTATTATGAAGACACAACCTTAGAGAGCAAACTAAAAGACTTTTCCAAAAGTGTTATTTATATATTTCTGCATGGAGCAAAAGGCCTGGGTTTCAGGGTGGCTGTTCACAAACAGCCAAAACTTGCCTCTTTGTCCTTTTGCAAAATTTCACCAATGTAAAACGTAATTTGCTAAACTCAGTGAAGAAAGGATCCCAGCCAGAAGGTCCCACCTTATCCCCAGGATCCTGGGAAACCATGAAGTCCTGAAGCAGCACCTATGCAGGACTGATGCATATCTAGCGATTTCTCACAGGATTACGCAAAGAGTGTAAAGAGGAGGAAACGCAATTTCACCATCAGTGTGAAAGTTCAGGAACAGATCATAGCAGCCACAGCCTGAGGAAACACTGCCCTTCCAGCAGTACCCCTGAGTGGAAGTGACCCCCTTCCCCCAGGCTACCCCTTCACAGCCCAGACCTTGTTCCCTGCCTGGTACCCACACCCCACCCCAGCAGCATCCTCTGAGGGACTCCTGTGTTCCCAGATCATCCAACGCAGTGCCTTACAGGAGGAACTAGCCCAGACGTGACAGTAACTTGCCTCTGAAGCACAATGGACAGCTTGTACCTCTCAGAGCTGCCATTTCCTAACATCAAGAAGTAATTAATCTAAGCTGACTTCCATCATGGAGTGAACAGTTTGCCAACAGTTACCACATAATATTATGTTAGAAATTATACATGTTCACTACTCTGGAGATGTGCCTAAGGCATTAACTGTAAATGGTATTTTTCAGCAGAGATGTATATGTGGGCACGCACACTGGAGCAAGAAAAGCCCTGACAGTCATGGATTGCACAACGGTTTCCATAAACAGAATTTTCTGTTGAGAGCTTTTCCCCCTGCTGTACTAAAGTTTTCCATGTTTGGCCTTGGAAAAAAGCAGAATTGCTCCAAATACTTCAGGAACTGAAAGAACTGCTCCCATCTCAAATCCATCACCAGAGAGAGAAACAGGAGTCTGATTTCACTGCGTTTGTTCTCATCCCAGATTTACTTCAACATGTGGTACTTCCCCATTTTCATCTTTAATTTTTGATTCTTCCATTCCAAAAATATTAACTAAAGTAAGGTTTATGCAGATGGATAAACATATCTGAGCAGCAGGAAGCCCTGTAAGTGCTTGGAATCAGCCGGCATATCTGGGATGGAGGGCTCATCAACTGAACCTCGCAAAGCGTGGGCATGTTAGGAAAGGCTGGGCATCAGCTTATGCCCTTCCTCTTGTATTTTGGAGCCTAGAAAGGCAGTGAAAATCTGTAGTAGGCATTAAACTTCACATTAGGTAGATATGCTAGGGAGAATAGAAGAGCAGCAGCGGCAAAATTCGTAAGTATGTAAAGATCATGGTAATCAGTCTAAAGCATTATTAGCTAAATTTAGTGCACTGGATGAAATTAATTCATGGAATCAATTCCTGCCTACCTATTGCCTAAGGTGTTATTTCCTCAGGTAGTGCATAAACCCTGTGATGGCATTTTAAGCAGTGTGATTTCACACTGAAGCATTTCCAGAAGTCCTGTGAGGTATGAAGATCTATTGGGCTGTTTCAATTTGTTATGTTCAGGAGGCTTTCTCCAGAAAAGGCTCACGACATAAGGGAGATAAGCCCCAAGCAAGGGAAAGTATCAGTCACATGCACAGAATAAAGTTTTTCCTTTACAATCTGACATTATCTCCTTAGGATGAAATACAATCTATGCTATAATCTCTTTTAAGCATTAGGAAAACAAAAGCCCGAGCAGACACATTAAATTGCTATCAAGAGGAAAATCCATATTATACAGGTGACAAGTTTTTCTAACAAAGCATTTAAAAGAGCAAAATACGGGAAATACCACTGCCTGCCTCCAAATACTTGCAAAAAAGGTTAAGGAATATAACAGGCAAAAGAGGAAGAAATATTAGCACACAACAGCATAAGCTAAGGTGCAAAGAGTGTTAATTAGAGTATTATAATGACTTCTGACAGTTTCACATAATGCCTTTTCATCAGCATACTGTTTCAATTACGCATTCCCCACTTCCCACATTAAAACCAGCTTCACTATGATTTTTCACCTACTGCTTCTGTATTAACTTTAAGCCCTACGTCTTCCAAGAAAATAATTTTATTTTCCTGAAGTTATTCACTGATTCCTTCAAGAAACACAAGGGAAAACATTCTTCTGCTTTGTGAAAGCATTAAAGGAAAAGGGAGGGAAATACTAGAGTGTAGTCTACCTTGTTATCTTTGATACCACAATCATCCATGCTGCACAGAGCCCTTGGTTAGAAGCAAATCAAGCAGCTCAGAGGTGAAGCACACTGGAAGAGACACCTTAAATTTGGACTAACTTTCCCCAAATACTGAATAGATGATCACATAATGACATATAGGCTGAACTTGAAGAAGGCGCCCAGAAGGATCACAGAGTCCAACTCCTGGCCCTGAGAAGGACCATGAAACAGTCCCTTTTTTTTTTTCCCACCATCTACTAAACATGGAACCAAGCATTAGGACAAATGTCTGGAAGTCTGATCTACTAACAATCAAAAGATTAACTTTGATATTTTATTACTAGTGACCAGATAGGGAAATATGTACCTCCTGATTTATTTTTTTAAACTTGCACCTTGAGGAACCACGATTAAGAAAATCCAAAATGAATGCACAGCTAGGTCTAAATGCTTTCCAAACTTTAAAATGCTCATTATTGCCAAGGAAATGGAGCATGAGGAAAACAGAAGACTGCCTTGCTCCTCTGCTTGCAAGACCAAGCGGGGCACCATGATGTCAAGCACAAAGGCTGTGTTCTGCAGGCAGAGCGTGAACGGATTAAAGGAGCACAACTCCGAGGCAGATCCTTACAGCTACATACAGGAGCAGGCTCTGATTTTAGACCTGGGCCATGATGAATGGGTCTCCTCCTATACACACCTCTGAGCTCACTCTGGGGAGAGGCAGCTGCAGGAGGATGATGATTGCCTCCAGGAAACAATCTTTCCCATCCCAAGCTGCACGGGACACACCCTATCTCCAGTCATGGTATGGCTGGAAGAATTTTTTCCATGCACTCATAGACCACTCTGTTCCAACAAGTCTGGTACATTCTTCCTCCATCTACTGCTGAAAGGTGCCAGGAAACCTGTAAAGCAAGTTGGGATTTTTAGCAGTGGCTCTGCTACTTCACTGAGTAGCTCTAGAGGTGCCCAGAGCCTGGCAGGATTTGGTGTTCAGGGCACGGGCAGAGCAGTCACACAGGGTAAACGACCTTGGTCATTTAATGACAGTTTACTGTAGTCACCTTCAATATACCCACATTTTCAACCACTTCTCCACTCATTTTATGAAACAGTCACACAGTAAGAAAGCTCTTGACAGAGCGCCACAAAACAGAAACTCCTCCTTGAAATTTTCATGCAGCAACTCATCACCCAATTATTCCTCTTCCTTTCACATCTCACTGAATTTTAACAAGGAAAATGGCAGGGAGCTAAGAGGCAACTTTTTGGCCTCAATTTTATATTTGGTCAAAGTCCTAAATTCCTCTTCTCCTCTGTTTCCTCCCCCCTATAACATAATACTTTAAGACCCTAATTCAAGTTTGTACAGCCAGGGTGACACTCCCGGGCAATGCAAATGCATGCTTGGAGGCTTGACAGCAGCATCTTCCATCATGCAACGCACCCCATAAAGTAGCTGCAACCTTTTCTTAAGGCATTTGGATGCTTGCAGCAATCGTAGAGTGCTGGAATGAATTTTCAACCCCAGGCACATTTTAAGCAAAAGTCTTCAGGCTCCCCAGTGCCTTTTTGCCTTTTTTTTAAATCTAAAGAATTATTTAATGGCCAGACTTTCCCATGTGCCTGGTACCCATGCACTCATTCTGCAATCTCTCTGAAAAGGCTCCTAGTAAGATCTTAAATCAGCACTGGAGTGCTTAGAATTAGTATGTATTAACAGATTTAGGCAATGAAATTTTAAGCTACTGAAGCTTATTATTTTCATCCTCAAAATCTATTCATGTAAGTGCAGTCACCTTTTAATTCAGAGCAGAAGATTTGAGATTTAAATGTAGGTTCACTTGAAGTGAGTTTAGCACACAAAAAGTGACAGGAGTTGGAATACAGCTCTTTGTGAACTGAAGAAAAAGAAATGAAAGAATAGAAACAGCAAACAAATTACAAGACCTGTCAACCTTGTTAGATATTATGTTGAGAGCAGTAGGAATGAATGGAGACTTCCCACTTCTATGCCTATCACAAACAAATGAAAATATATGCACGGTTTTGAATAAGGTATTTAGGAAGTGACAGATAAGTCTTAGGAAGGCACATTTGCTTTCCCTGCTGAGAAAATAACATATCTCAATAACACCACTTCCTTTCAAATTCCTCGGGACAACAAATCACAGAGGGCAATTTTAATTTATTTTGACTGTTTACTCTGTGTTGACAATCTGAATTGGTAACTTCTGATATTCTGCTGCAGGAAGCAGTCTGAAACATGACAGCTCAGGCTGCAAAGAATTAATGCCTTCAAAATTATACATCTCTTAACAAACTGTCTTTCTTCCCAGCTACTCCCGCCTTAATTTCAGCATTGCAGCTTTGTGTTTCTTTTGTTCAGAAGGACATCCCAGAATGCTATTCTTTCCATTGTTTTGGAATTACATACATGCATTAACCATGCCTGGGAAAGCCCAGAAAAAATGAGAAGAAAAATAATTGTAAAATTATTTGACTTACAAGAAATTGCTGTCCTCCAGAAAGATCTGTGCTCATTTATGTATTTGAGAAATTCCATCTTTTTAGATTTCCCTTGTTTGAAGAACATGACCATATGCTACATGAACACACACACTCAGTGCTATCCACAATATGGAAACAGATTTACACAGACAGCACATTTAACTCTACAGCAACCATTTTAACAGAAAGGGCACAAGCCAAGGTAAGAAAACCAATCTCTGATGCATAAATATGGATTGCGACACTGCCACAACCTAACCAATTGTTGTTAAATGTCACAGGAAAACTTGCAAACTGCATTAAGGTCCCCAAAAGGCTTTACAAGCAAAAATTCTTCACCACCACTTTGTTCAGGTTGCTGAAATGACAACTTCAACAGAGGGCAAACTCAACTTTTTCTCATAGGAATTCTCACACAAGCACCATTCCTCCTCTCAAGCAAGAAACTACTTTTTTTTTTTTTTTTAATTCTTCCATTCCTTTCTCTAAGTAGAAAAAGTACACCCTACTATTAGCTTGCTATTGTCAAGTAATCTGAAATGTATAGGGATGTAAAATTAAAGCTCTCACAAAACTGACATAAGCTTCAAAAATCATTCCACATCACTTGAAGATTCCTGCTTCACTAAGTTTTATTGTTCTCCGGTCTAGTTAATCTTCTGATATGTAATGGTTATTGTTCCATGTATTTCGAAGGCTTATACTTAAGCAGGAATGTGGGAATGGTTGTGTAGGCAACTCCAAAATCAATCCCATTAGGGTAGAAAATAGATTGATGCCAAACCTCCTCTCTCAAAAAGATAAAATGTAAATGCTCTGCAGAAAGTGAAAACAGCTCCTCAGGGAATTGTTAGGAACTGGGCAAAAGAGCAACGCAAACATTTCGTTAGTCAAGCAGCAACTTGAAGGAAGAGAACCCGGAGTGCTCGTGAGAACAGCTCAGCTCTGCCAGCACGGGCAGCACCAGAGACATCACTGACCTTGCATGCACACGGAACCTCAATAAAGTAAAAGGAAATAGATAAGAATCTGTGCGTATAAAGTATATGCCATTTTTATTCCTTAAAGGATTTAATAAATTCCACAAGTCTCCAGGAACATAAAGATAAGCTAGCTGCTCATGAAGGGCAAAGCGCTATCAGTTTTCAAACCAACTCCGCTGAGTTTAGGAAGGACTTCAGAGAGAAATGGCATTTAATAACATTTCTTGCTGCTCCTAAAACACAGAGCTGCTACCTAAATGGGAGCCATAATTTAACCTTCCTTGCTGCAGAACATTGTTCTCAAGAAAACATTTCAAAATGAAGAAGGAAAACCAATTTACTTGTCTCTTTCTCAGCTTGTTTGTTAGGATTCAATTCTCCACACGCTACAATTACCTTCTGAATGCATTAAGTATGACTGATATGCAGGAAAAACTAGCACTTTATATTAATGATTCAACTTAATTTCTTTGATTTTCAAAATTTTTAACATAAGAAAATATGAAAATATTAAGGGTGTCCAACTGGAAGAGGAAATTAGAAAGATAAATATAACACAGCCTCTTTAATCCAAACATTTTCTTAAAAAAAATTTCCACTTTCAAGCTTCATTTACAATCTCATTTGCACAGAGTTGCCAATCCTGATTAGCCCGAATGAACTCCCTAAACATGAAGGTGAAATCTCCCAGACAGTGATATAGCAGGAGATTAGAACACCTGCAGACATCCAGTGTGCCACTAGAGACTTTCTTTTTACTTGGAATTACCCTCAAATGAATACCTTCAAATAAATGTACAAAAGAAGGGATTTCACAATCCGTGGTTAAACAGAAATCTTGCATTTTAAAGCTAAAGAAATTCATTCTGTTTGAGAAAAAAAGCTAAGAAACAAAGAAGTCTCTCTAGCTTTCAAAAACAATGATCCTTTAAAAGGGAGAAAAGCATGTTTTTTCCCAAAGTCTCATGATACTTTTAATAGGAACTACTCACGAATGTTGTTACAGTAGGCAATATAAAAAAATATTTGCTCAGCCCACCAATGGAACACACAATTCCCCATGAAGACCCAAAACGCAACCCTCTAGAAAGCCATAGTTTCTTTAAAAAACCCAAACAACTGGTAATTTTAGAGATACTGTGTATACTGTGAGACCGATTGCAAATGAAAACTGGGGGCATGAAAGTAAGAAATAAAGAAGGTAAGAAAGAAAGAAAGTAATAAAGAATGATTTTCACACCCAGCAAATCATCACATGCCATCTCTTCCAGTTGATTATGGCATTTATTTGGTCAAGTATTCACAAGTTAAAACTCCACGTGTTTAATCATAGTCTGGCCTCTTATAAAGCATTATGTCTTAAGACTTCATTTGATCAGAAGGCAAGCTTAGACTAGTTCTTGCAGCTTTGAGAAATTGCAGTCAACCATTTCTCAATATCTGATAGGAAAGAAGAAGAAGAAATACATTTTAAAATGGGTATGGTTTGATCATTGACACACAAGCCACGTTTCAAGAGCTGTGACTGGTAAAAATGAAGGAGGATTCCCTGCATGTATGGAAGAGAGTATGGCACACAGCACACCTCACGTAGGAGAAAAGAAATGTCTATTATCTTTTTAATGCATATATTGAAACAATGTGCATAGCAGATGAAAAATATATATCCATGAAAATACACAATAACAATACTGAGACATCACCACTTGAAGTGACTGCACAAGGAAAGTGACTGCTGGAAAGAGGAAGGAAAGCTTGAAGAAGCAGAAAAATGCAGAGGTAGCAGAAGGATGATATACTTGCCAGGAGCAGCATTTAAAGAAGAAACTGTAGTTAATTGTACACTGTTAATTGCATGCCTGCCATTTTACCAATTTGGAGGCTAAAGGTGCAACATATAATGGATGTTGGGCTTGGAGCCAAATCACAGCTCCTGGTGTTGAACATCCAGATACTATAAGCCAATAGAGGTGCTTTTATGGTTTAAAACACTGGCAGGTAAATACATTGCTATCCAAACATCAACAGCACATCCCAGTTACAATTTCTCCAATAAAACACACAATAATTCAAATGAGCATTATCACTGATTTGTATCAAGGAGGGCCTGAAGGAATAGTCAAACCCAAAGCCCTCTTTTAAAGAAACACTTTGAATTCCTCTGCCATAGGCTGGGACATATGCTTGACTGGTTAGATAATATGGAAAAGTGAGCAAGGTGTGGGAGGGGAACAAGCGTGCTTTGCACATGAGGCTAAAAGGGGCACTACCAAGAGGCGACCACCTTGGAAGCATTCACTTCAGAGCAGGGCTCAGTGCAACCAGCCCTGCCTAAAGCTTTCCCAGGTTTAAAAACACTGAATTCACCCCCTAAAAAACTAGGCAGATTAGGAAACCATTCATTCACCCTACAGGGGTACATCAAAATCTCAGACTGCTGAAAAAACACAAGAGAGGGACTTACCACACCTGCATCTAATATGAATCACCTTTTATTTAATAAAATAGGATTCTTACGAGGTAGCAGATTAGATAATGGGTTACAGAGCAATTGCTTATACACTTTTGATTCAAATCCAACACTGAATAGGAGTGACAGAAAATTATTACCAAATTATGCCGGCTCAGTGGATTACTCAAACTGCTCTAACACCCTCAGTTTGTCCTCACTGGGTATCACTTCGATACAAAAGTCACTTCCACAGTTGGAATTAATTCAAAGAATACTTTTAAAGCACACAATATTCCAAAAACTGAAAAAATTATTTTATTCTTTCCTACTAAAAGACAGTCAGCCTAAGTCAGATTTGGAAACTTTTTCCTTCCTGTTGTTATCACGCCAGTCCACGTGTCTAATGTAGGTTCCACACATGGAGGGGTATTTTTTAATTTTTAAACAAGCACTGAAATTCTGCATCCCTGCAGGCCTGAGGGCGGCTCTGAGCTGTTAGGGAGGAGCAGTGGAACAAGCTCTGAAGCTATAATTTCTTCATATGCTACAGCCAAACACAACACACCAAGCAGCATCACAACATGTGAAAAAAGCCAGAGTCCCCTCAGCTCTTTCGTATACAAGGTGAGGGTTTGTTCCACCTTAGAGGATTTCCTTTCAGAAATGCTGTGGCTGCCATACAGGGGATTTACTCATTTGCGCTGCCCTGATTTCTGATTCATGGTCATTGGGCCTCTAAAATATTGTTGCTAAAAAAAAGACCAAAGAAGTCCTCTCTCATTTTCAGCCTCACCCTCTGTGTAGGATCACAAGGGGTTCTCTGACCCATGAACTAACTGCTCTTTTTGTCACAACCAGCTGGTCGGAAAGCTAAATACAGCATTGTCTAAAATCAACAACAAAAAGACAGGATAAAAAAAAAAAGGAAAGGAAATCTTACAGTGGTCTTAGAGATCTTAAAGTATTCCAAGCTATATTAACTGGACAAAAAGTATCTGGGGAATGTAGAGCGAACCCCAGATAGCCCAACTGAAAAATTAAAGTTCCATACAGAAAGAGGACTCGGGGATGTGTAGGTGCAAAAGGACATCCATGTATCTGTACAACTCAGAGACCTCCAGCGCGGATCTTCTGCCTCTTTTCTGATGCCTTTGAATTCCCCACGGTGGGAGACGTGTATAATACAAGTTCTCTTTACTTCTACCCTAATTATTCCCAAGCTAACACAGTGGTAGTCCCTAAGCAAGACAGGTAATAAATATTCTTTAGCAATAAATCACAACAGGAGGGGAGTTTTTATGCCCTGTAAAAAACAAGCACAAAGCAGGGATCTGGCAGTTCTGGAGGCAGTTTTATCCTTCCTTTGGCTGGGGCCAAATGTTCAAAGGCAAAACTCACTTTCAGAAATCGTTCTTCTTTGCCAAGTGTACGATTGTGATTTACAGTGACTTGTTTTCCATATTTGTTTTGTTCAACTCTCTAAAGTGAAAGAAATCCAACAATATCCATGGCTTCCCAGTCAATTTTGCATTAACTTCACTTTCAGTTTCTCATGAATAGGGCTGTATTGCAACAAATTAATTTTAAATGAACAGTCTTCCCTGGGACCATTTCTGCTTCATTTTGTGGAAAAAAAAAAAAAGTTGTTTTGAACAAGATTACACCTCTGACAGGATTACACCCGACATAAATGCAATCTTTTACTTGAGTGAATTGTGATTTTCAAAACTGCGAGCTTTCAGAGTGTATTAGCTGACATTATTTTGCGTCCATGACACCTCTCAAAGTCTCAAGGGGTTTTTTCCTCCTCTCTGTATCACATATAAACATGTGTGGAGCTTCCCCAGTTCTGTTGGAGGATTCAAATTGAATAATGCAGCTGTTAAAACAAAAATGCTTCAACAGAAATTGTTGTGTTCATGGGTACTTCAAACAGTTTACAGTCTTGTCTTGATGACCTGCTGTTTACAACCCATGAAGACGAGGAGAGATTTAAACAATATTCTTATTGTATTCTTACTTTCTCAAAACCATCCCACATGTTTTAATTCGAATGAAAACACTGGATAAAATTATACTGAAAGTGTGGTGAGAAAGTTGCAAAATAAAAAAAAAAGTGATCCAGACAGACATAGATATAATCAGATACCAAAGGGGTTATTTTTAGTATTGCAAAGCATTTCACATTTATGTGTTTATGTATTTATTTATTGATAAGCCTTGGAAAGCTACCAGCTATTTTTTTAATTGAAAAACTAAATAGGAAGCATACTCAGAAGAGTGCAGTGATGCTCAAACACATTGTCCTGTTGAAACACTGAGGTGGTCAGACATTTCTCTGTCCATCTCTCTGACATATCACTAGGAAATACAAGAATTCAGATCACTGTGTTAAAGGGAATTCATTATAAGTCACTTTCCCAAGGAGCCAGAAGAGAGATTCATATCGTGACAAATAGCTAAGCAAGAGAATGTAGGAAGATGTAATTCAAAGTTCATCACAGTTGTTTAAATAGTAATTTCTCCTGGCTTCTTACAGCATAAATTATACAAATTATACTCACCTATAAACCAACACATGGGCAGAAACAGCCATAAAAACTTTACGCTGAGCGAATTAGATCTTTCATGAATAGAGTTTCCTCCTAAACCTGGTCCTAGAACTACTATCAGTCCCTTGGAGTACTAATGAGCCTTTTAAGTCACAGTTTGGGTTTTCTGTTAGCATTTAAAGCCATCTAGAAAGGTCTAAATCGCAGATCAGAGTGACTGCTGTGCCCTGCAGATGATGCATTTCAAAGCTCCTCTGTATTCCCGGCAGTGAAACTTCAGCCCAAGTCCAGAAAGCTGAGAACCCTGTGCTGCAACCATTAAAATCTTCTCCAAGTATTCTGTAAATGGCCAAAAATGAACCACACCAAGAATCTATTTTTTCTTATCAGCTAATAAATCTAAAAGATACTGCCGTCTACTCAGAAAAGAATAAATGGTACAACACTTGCAAGCCATGCCATGGTGTAAATAATCTGCAACCCTGACTAGCTCACACACAGCTCCAGATATACAGTAATGTAAACGTGTCCCCTCCATCACTTGCTTTGCCTTTTGTTATGTTTGAAAAAGGTACAAAATCACTGACAACAGCTCGAGAACTTTCATAAACATCATCGAAAAGTCGCAAACACCAAAAAAGGAAAAAATTAGTCTGAGAATTATAAGAAATGAAAAAAAAACCCCAAACCCTAGTCTATGTTATTCAGCTTGCATGACAAGTCAAACGAAATTACAAAAAAAAAAAATCAGTATTAAGAAAAGGGGCATGCTATCAGAAATCTAAAATAAAGGAGGAAATAATTTCTAGTGCTGAACAGCAACAGCAACAAAATCCAGGTGAATTTCATCCCCATACTGGAAGGCAAAACATCCTGGATTATGTTCTCTTTTCACCAGTGGTGAAACAGCCTCTTCAACATGTAAAAGAATACCAATTTTATTTCTGTTTATTGTCTGATTAATCAATATTTAGATTCCTTCCTACAGCAATTAAAACATTATTTACACCCCATAGTCTCTGCTGTTTTCTTCCTAAAGAGAAATGTTTCAAATGTTTGACCTTAGGTTTCACCAAAAAAAACCCCTAAGTACAAACATCAAAATATTGTTACATAGAACAGCCTCAAAATTCCTCTGCTGGGTGAAAAAAGGATCTTTTTAAAACCATTTTACATAACCTTCTCATCCTTTCCACTTCAGCCTGGTCTAAAGCAATTACATTACAGATAAAGAAGTCCTCACAAAACAGTCCTGCTTTTCATCTGTATCATTCCTTCAAAATATAATCAGAAAAAAATCCCAAAACCAAATTAGCAGCTTTAAACCTCAAGAGTGAGGTTTGTGGGTGAGTGAAGGAGAACTCCAAAAAAAATCACAGCACCATTCAGCTTCATATTATTCTTTCTGCTTTATTTCAAAATAGTAGAAAGAAAATCCTTATTTATTACTTATGATCTGGTTACTTCCATTTGCAAATAATTCCTCATATTTTTGGCTGTGTAATGTGCAGATTCAGCACAAAAATGAACCCTATTCTTTGCTTTCAAGAAAGAAAATTAGGCTGTACTGTTTTTAAAACATTCCAGCTACAATCATATAATTATTATTAATGTGAAGAACTGATATGAAGGTAATGACCTCTGAGGGGCTCCAATTTTAAACCTTTTTGCTACCCTAGGGAGATGGAAGATCAGCAGTTAGCGTTCTAATTCAAGCCCCAAGCCTGTGCCAACACACTTCATAAGCTAAATCCAGGTTTGGGAGACAGGCTGCATATTTTTCAGAGACTTAACCAGCATAAATCACAAAGTGCCAACACACTATGAGGTTAATGTTGTGTTTTACTACAGTAAGCAATTTCTATCACCATTTAAAATGAGACAAGCAAAATTCAGGCAGACAAAATCTCATGCATCAAAGATTAATTTTCAAGTACTAAGCATTGGCTTTGGCTACTGAGGGAACATATTAGAGTGGGAGCAGTAACCACTGCACTTAAAGGAGTATAAATATCTCAATTCTAGCCCATTCTAACCCCTTCTCTTTCTCAGCCGACTGTAGTGATCAGAATTTTGTTTATTTTTCTGCCATGCATCAGACTTTTTCTTCTTTTTATAATTATTTGAATAAAAAGGACCAACTACATCCAAGTATGGAGGAAATTGAATATATTAGCCTTAAGGGGCAGAACGCCCTGCTCCAGAGCCAACATACCTGAGGAATGACTCTATGCCACCAGTGTGGAAAGGCATATTCCAGCACAAATTATTTTGCACCTAATTAGGAGACATTTTAAATAGTACCTTACACATGAATTAAGCATTAGGAAAGTGTTTACACCTTGTAACTCACTCTCTGTTCCATCGAGGGGGTTTCCAGACGATGCTGGATGCTGATGCCAAGTAACTGTGACAAACAGAGCGGGCTCCTGTCCCCAACACAGCACTCTGCAAACTCAGTTCTGTGACTGCTTCCAGTAACACTGAGAATTAAACCTTTGCAGAAAATTTAGCTGTCCAGAATTACAGAAATAAGGCCAGGGAGGGAAATTCATGGCATCGGGTTTCTACCGCCTGCTATTACAGCGCATTAACACACATGTTATATGCCAATGGTAGACCCAATTACTGAGCAAATGGCTCAGGGCTCCTCCAGAATTTCTCAGTGCCCACTTCTGTCCTGGAGTTCAGTATTCAGTGACCAGATTGTAACAAGTGATACCCAGAAGAGAAGGATTTAGATTTAGCAGTGAGGATCGATGGTAAAACATTTCCTTTAGCCACAACACATACATTTGTAACCAAACAATTAGATGTAAAACAACAGCTTCCAGCAGAGCATGCCATGAGTTAACCACAGCACGACACTGCAGAGAACACTGACAACCATGCACTTGGGTCCATACACAAATTAAATTTTAAAGAATCTATCCATTAAAAAAATGTCAATGAGCTAGGCTCAAATCCAAGGACAAAGACCATATATTCTTGTGATGGAAGGTTCTTGCTGATTCATAACCTCTGGTAGCTACAGCACTGGTCCCTTTTCTTCCCAAACTGATGACAGACCCTGCACGGACTTGGAAGAGAAGATGTTTGAACTTTTTTAGCTGAAGTTGATAAATGCATTCCCCATCACCCCCAGGAGCCCTAACTTCTCCCTTGTCTTATGTGTGTGAGGTGTGGGGGTGTATGTAAGGAAGAGACAAGTCATAAAGCTTTACAAAAAAAACCTCTCTAAAAACTAAGGAGGTTTTAGGACCAAAGAAGTAATCATTAATATTTCCCTTCCAACACATTAACAGCATAGGCAATGCATGTGAGTGTTCATGGTGAATACAGCAGGTCATTAAGATGACTGGAGCCAATTAGATCAAATTAAAACACAATAAAGACATGGCTGCACTTATTTTCAAAATGGTCATAAAGTGCATAATATGATTGTATTAAAAAAACACCTTTGAAACCCAGAAACCACTCAGAAGAAAAACACATAAATATGTGGTAAGTGGTTTTGTTAACTATAAAGAAAACCTTTCCCAAAGGAATCTGAAAAAGAAAAATACCTCTCAAGAAAAAGGGGTCTTGGACCTTTGATTAGTACTAACTTGCTTTGCTTAATTTTCAAACTGGTTTTAAATGTATAAGCAATGGTAACAATTTAAAGGGATGGCAAAGAGCTGCTGCAGCTCAGCGCTGCTTCAGGAAATCCCAGTGTTTTTCCAGCTATGTATTTTTTCCCCAGGAGGTGTCATGCAGTTTGGGCACAAGGCTGACAATAATGTGAGGCTACTCAACCAAGATAAAGACTAGAAATACATCCCTCCTCGAAAACTATCCCAACATTTATGGGTTTATATTCTATTAATGATTGTGTAAAGGCTGTACCTTTTCAACAGAAATTTCATCAAACTTCAATCAACTACGCATCAATTATGGGAGAAGACCAAGGATCTTGACCAACTGAGGGTTTGGAGCCAAGTTAGTCTTCTCCAAACAATCCTGTCTTGTCCACACATTGTTCCCTTTTATCCCTTCCTTTCAATTCCCAGATTTACCCCTTGCCAGAATAAATGGGGAGGCAGTAAACTGAACAACCAGAGGAACCATGAAAAGGAAAGCAACTCTTCAACCCTTGCATATCAGAAATTTAGAATCATTTGAAACAAAACTTGTGTATTATTTTATAAACAAGGTAATAAAGATAAGTAAACAAATTTCTTTGTGGAATCCTGGAAGTCTGAAAAATATCCTTGAACATTATGACCATTTTTCCAGCTGGTCAGCTTTGTAGTGCAGTACAATTTTGGAGTCCCATTTCTGCATAAATCAACCTTTTAATTACAGCTCTGCAACTGATCTCTGAGAAAATGAGGAGAGATTTAAAAATCAGTATCCTTACAGCCTTACTTTAAAATAATACCCTGCAAATATTCATCTTTTAAAGACTGGAAATTATGTCTACATAACAGAAGCACACTTTTTAATCTCTACTTTTTAATCTCCACTTTTTAATCTGATTAAACAAATTTAAAAGCTGATTCCTCCTACTGAGTTTAATACTAGCACTTCTCCTAACTACTTATTTCACAGCAGGAACTGTCTCTGAGAGCACATTCACATTATTACTCCAGGCTGCTCTTGGACCAGAAGACTTGCTTTATATGCTATTTACTCAGGGACAGTGCTAAAGTACTAAAAATGTCAAGCAAACAGAAAAATTTATTCTAAATATTATAGATTTATTATGAACATAAACCATTGTATTAGAAACTGCCTAGCAAGGTGTCTCCACCAAAAGCCCACCTTTCAGATTTACTGATAGTTGGTTCTATCCCATATTAGAGGCTGTAAGATTTTATTTTCCTAGGTTTAGGGGTTTTATTATCAGACATTTTTCAGAAAAAGAAAGAAATTGTTACTAGACTTGGTAACAATAGAAAAGAAGTTAGTTTGGGGGTGCTTTCCTGCCTAGGTCAGGGTACCACATATCTGTGCTGGTTTCAAATTGTTTTTAGGTCTCTTAAATACCAGGCAGAATGGGACTCTCTATTCTAATGTGTCCTCACAGGGTCTTTTTTTATAGTGAACCTCTGCAAGCAGATAACAATCCACAAAGCTGTTATGGACCCCTCATTCCAGCCATAAACACAATTTACATCCAGACCATTTTCTGCCAGTAGAGCCAACTGAGACTATTAATCATATGAGAAAGAAAACAAGCATTTGTGGAGCTTTAAACAGATACTGTTCATCTGTTATTTAAAGCATGTCAGTATCAGAGTGCTGCTCAATGTTTGAAGATCAGTTGTACAATATTTAGAATGAACTGTTCTTCAAAAGGAACAACAATATGAAGTACAGAGGTGAAATAATTGATGATTGGTCTGGGACAGCATTAATGAAAACTATCTCAGAGCAAAAGGCACGGCCTTTTTCAGCCCTCCAGAGCACTGTGGAAACTTGGGCGCCTGCAGAGGTGTTTGCTGAAAAACAACAATAGATGACATCAACCAAATTAGGTATTCAGCAAATAACTTGGTTGGCATTTGGGGGGGCTTTGTGTAGGCTTTTGCAGCACAGGAGGCAGATGGTGATTGCACTGATTTCTGTACAACTGTACTGAATGTTACATTAACTGGTAATTAGAAAACTCAATTTGAGTTCACTTCTATTTTCAAACAGAATACTTTTTGCGTAAAAAAGTGTATATCTTGAAAAGTTCATAAGGAAACATCTCCAGGCCACAGACATGTTAATCTTGGTGTGTTCACATTATTACAATAAAGAGCTGAGGAAAATGATGAACTATTTTATGTATTCTCTCCCTGAGCATCTGCTGTTACTTGTGTATTTCACAAACTGATTTCTGACTCAGATGCAGCAAGAACAAATGACAGAAAGCCAGCCTATATCCTAAATCTTTGCATTTTTCAGTCAGACATTATTTTTCCATTTTTCCTCTGCGAAGAAGTTATTTGTCAGAGCAGTTCTTATTTAACCTAAGTAAATATAGCAAATTACTCAATAAAAACACAATAGATCATAAAGGAGATGGCCAGAGTGGTTTTTATTTACCAACTACTAGCTTCCTAACAAAGCACACCTTCCCTTCAGTGCCAAACTTAATCCCAGCTTCCTCCAAGTCATTTATAAAACACAGCCATATGCTGCATGATCTTTGAATACAAAACCTTTTTTAATATGGAGTCCTTGCTGAAGCCCAAGTCCTGCAACCTACAGCACACACAGGCTGCTGCGTCCCAGAGCAGCTTTGCTGAATTCAGCAAACTGTTTCCAAGCAAAGCATTTCAGGATCAAGAACTTGAGATGGGAAAATCCCAGGGGTAGGAAATACAATTGTAACATTTTATAGCTCTGTGAAATAACAAAAAACCCCCACCCAAACCCAACAATTCATCATGCTAAGAAATGTATTTTACATTTACTATAACTGTTTGTCCAACTACAGTCACAAGAACAGAGACAACAGAATAAATAGTTCACTACCCAAAAGAAGTGTTAATTGATTATTGTAGTTGGTCTCCTATACACAAACGGATCGATTAAAAGCAAACTCCTTGTGAAAGTTGGAAGTCAGCAGTCAACCACAACCTTCAGCAAACTGCTGGCACACAACCTGGCCTCACAGCAGATCTGGATGGAGGAGTCTGGACCTCCTGTCACAGTGCTGCTTTCCTCACAAAAGCCAAATGCAAAATAGTTCCCACAGTTAAACTCTCATACTATCAAGAGTATGTGACAGAGTGACACACACACAGTGACAGAGAATGACAAAAGATATCCAGTAGCTTTATATCTCTCTAAAATATGAAACCAGTCTTGATTGCTTGATCACTTTCAGATGAATGGTTTAAACAGTACAATAATTTAATGAACCTACCACCTAAAGCTTGTAAAAGCAAAAGTAAAAGAAAACAATAGTTGGTGAGAACACAAATACATTTGAAGGAAAAAAGCTAAGAAATAAAGAGTTTTTAATTTTCAGCCTCTGCATGTAAACTGTATGTTTCCCTCCCCATGCCTGTTGCTGTTAATGGTATCCTTTCCCCCTCTCACGTTGATGCACGATCAAATACAAATAGACACGGCTTTGATGCAATATCGATTTCTAAGAATACTGATTAAGAAGAATATTGACTTTTCCTCATGCCTGGTTACAGGTTTTATTTCCAACTTCAAGTCATAATGGGTTTTCTCACTGTTTTGTTTATGATTCCTACACAAAGAACAAAGACTTTCCTATAGCCTTCAAACAGGATCCCATTTTTCAAACCTAACTTAAGCAACCCCTTGAACTGCTGCAAGATTTAAAGGGAGGTCACACCTAAGACATGACCTTTCCTCTTTATAACACACATCAGTTGCCTTGATACCTTGTATTTAATTTCTCTCACTAAAATACATGGGAGGAATTATGGACCTACTGATGAGCAGCTTTTCTACCCCTCCAGGGATATTTTTTGGTTAAAGGGGAAGAATTAAACATCAAACACCTCCAGTAGAGTAAATTACGGTATTTTATCCAACAATCCTACCCCTTTTATGGGAATCTTGTGAAGATTCAGGCCATGTACAAACCCAACCTAACTACCTCACTGAATCTTCCTCAACAATTTCCCCAACCTCTAGGCAAATTAGCCTTTCACAAATTACCATTACCGTGTGGTAAAACCATGTATCAAATATAGCTAGGTTTTCCCACACATAGAAGTTACCACTGTCTAAGAAATAATTGGAAGCTATCATCATCATCACCATCATCATCATCATCATCATCATCAAAAGCACAAAAAATCAACTGGGGAAACAGTTTTCTTTAACAGTTTTCTTGTCTACCTAAGACATTAAGGACTAGAGGAGTATAGAGAGATACCTTCTACTGCAGCCAGTATTTGATTTTACAAGACAGTTAAGAGAAATCTAAATATTTTTGAATGAGCCATGTTCCTGCTGCAGCCTGCATGTCCCAAAAAAAAAAAAAGGAGAGCTTGAATTCTAGTTATATGGAGTCTGCAGTGCTTTCTTGGTATTTGTATCTTCATGTCTTAATATACTATTCTGTAAGATCCTAATTTGCAAAGATTTCCTCTTTATAGTCTCACATAATAGACTGGCCAACCAGTGTGCTGTCAGTAATGTTAGTGTTTTCCAAGACAAACTCAACATCTACACAACACAGTCAAATAACCATCTTCCTATTTGAAAAAGGAGGAAAATTTCTGACAATTCTACTTTCAAAGTGCAAAAACATTCCAGCACTGAGCTGCACTCTGTCGAAAGCTAAAGCATGACAGATGCCTTCACAGTAATTGCCAATCAGACACTACGTAGCAGCTGAAAACACAATACATCACTTTGATCTCCTGGGCCCTCAAAGTACTCACAATCAAGGAATCTGCATGAAGAACATCAAATATGCAACATTTCCAAAAACCGTCTCCGCGGAACTTAAGTATGATAATGTATATTTTGTTCATATTTCAGAAAGCATTTCCAATCCTTTATTATGCATATGAAGGGATAGGTTTTAGCTTGCAAAAAATAAACATGAAAGATGCTTTATGTTTTAGAGACATGTAAGTTTTCATCGGATAACACAGGTGAAATAATCGTTTAGAAAAGCCTGAATTGCTTTGAGGGGAAGACATTATTACAGAACACGCTTAATTAAGTCCCACTGCTAATTTTGTAAAATGAATACCCTGTTGAATTAGACCAGAGGGAAATGAACCGTGCACACCAGCAACACATGCTGGAAACAAAAACGCTGAGAAAGGCTTGACTTACACTTTGCAGGTAGGTCGTATCCACAGGTAATTTTGGCCTGTCCAGTCTCACAGCCACTCAGGTTGCGGCACTCAGCAACTAAGCAGGGCCCGGCAGCTCGGTGTATGCAGCCATCCACTACAAAACAAACCCAGAAACCAGGATTTATTAAAAGCCACTTTTTATGTTGCCTTCACTCATGGTCATAAACATTTACTGCCTATTTTCACACCCACAGCCCAGACCGACTGATCTGCGAGTTGATATCTAAATATATACAGTTCTTTCTTCTGGCAGAATTATGTGTTTTGCAAAAACATAGTGTTTACTCAACTTCTGCTAATTGAAACGCAAACGTCTAGAAAAGGTAAAGTAGGATGAAAGTTTCAGTATTAGAAAAGGATCTTAATGAAGGCTCTAAGAAATTCTCACTATGAATTACAAAAACGAATTTGATCCCCATCTAAATGGCGAACTCTCTTCTACAACATACCTCTGATACTTCTACAACTGTGCAGGTCATTTAATGTCACCATGCTACTAATGCCTCATAGAAAAATTTCAAGAAATAATACCTATTGATTTGAAATATTAAAAATACCTACTTTTGACCTTTTTTGATTTTTCCAATTTTAAAAATTTTATATTATTCATGCAATATTTTGGAGTTAATTAAAAAATAATTACTAAAGGTTGCAATTGCAGCTAAGTATGCAAGAAAATTAGTAGAGTGCATAGATCTTATTAGCCTCAGGAGCCAGCAAAAGAATGAAACAAGGCTGCTGGCACAGCAATTCTGCCCTCTCAACATGCAATCCAAGAAATAATTTACTGTAATTATAGCAAAAAGTTTGAGAAAAAGGATACAAAATAATAAAGGAAGTAGTGTATGCATGAACATAGTAACTTACAGTAAAGCTCTAATAAGCAGCAGCTATGGAGTTCAACTAGAAGAAATAATCTTCACATAAAATACAATATCAACTCAAAAGGTAAAATAAGCTCAAGTATAAAGGCTAAACAAATACTTATGGAGATAAAGGAAGAGTCTGTATGAACATCGTTTAAGATTTATTTCAGATTTTATTTCAGATTTAACTAGTTCAAAGTTGGAGCTGTGCCCTGCAGCATGTGTGAAGCAGTTAAACCAGAACAGGTTTGGAAAGCCGAGGCGGGATGGATTTTCAAGACATTCACATCACCTGGTCACAGCAGGAGCTGCGTAGCTTTCTACAGGCTCACATTTGGGCAACCCGTGGCACTCAGTGATCCCAGCGACCACGCAGTGCCCACTGCAGTGCAGGGAGAGTGGGAAACTCCCTCCCCCCGAGATGGTCCTGGAAGCTGCAATGGAAACAGCAGCAGCCCTTCCTGTACTAAGGCCATAACCAGCTTCATAAGGTGCTGAGGATTTCCTGAAGTCATGCAGCCCCAAGTGGGGAGGCAGATAACATCTTCAAATGGATGAAACTGTGTTCTGCTGGGTGATAAAACCTGATTGTCTGTGGCAGCCCAGAGTATCCCTCTGACTGTCCAGGGGAGTTTGGAGCCCCGCCAGACAGTCTTGGAACTCGAGCTGAAAGCCAAGAATTCTATGTTCAAGCCGCGTCCTTGGAGAAAGCTACCCACATTGAGGGAAGAAATAAAAAATGGAAAGAAAAATGGGTAATTAGCTTATCTTATCACTGGGTAAATGTAGGTTTTAGATTTATGGAGGTATGAGAGCAAAAAGAGCAAACATGGAGGGCAAAGGGCGGTGCCCCTTCCCCTTCTTCTTTCTTCTCTCTCCTCCATCTTCTGCTGTGACGATGGTGATGGGGATTGGTGGAGGTAGCACTGTCATGTTAAGAAAAGGTAGAAATTAACTGGCAAAAATTGATAAACAATAATATGTTGTAGAACTTGGTTGGTTTTCCTAAAAGACATAAAAAGGAGAAGACGGCCTTCCTGGGCGTCACTCCTGCAGTGTATCTCAACTGTTCTTCCTGAGGAGTTCTACACCAGAGCTCATATTCAGGTGACACAGTAAAATTGGATAAGCAGTTCCTTGCAATACTCCATACCCATCCTGGACACTTTTTCACTGATTTTCAAAATAGTTTTTTGTGGTACTTTATATTAGAAAAAGATAACCACAGAATCATGTGATACTGCACTTTCGATGAAGTTTTCTAAAATTGTTTTTTGAAAAGATCATGGATGCCAAGCCACCAGCTGTAAGCACATTGCACATTCACTGTCCCAAGACAAAAATGCTTCTTATTCTACCTCAGCTGAACTTTCATTTTTAACTTACCCAAAATCTCTGCTCAACAGAGTCCAAGATGCTAATGCAAGAATAATATTTTGTAACCTTGAGGGGAAGAAAGAATGTTTGTAATCTATCCTGTGCTCATAATATCCAATTTAATTGTTTTAACCTAATTACTAAATGCTTTTCCAAACCAAGCAGGATAAGTAAACCAGTATGCACTGAAACCTCAAGCATATTTTTATAAGCAAAATCTTTACCACCACAATCTTTACCAACCTTAGTACTTCCTGAGACGCCAACATAAAAACAGCACAGATGCTTAGGACTAGCACTTTCTCCATGATTCTTTACAGAGGAAGAAGTCCTCAGGAATACTGGACAAGGACTCAAGTCCATGCAAGGATTCTCTTTGTGGCTGACGAATCATTTCCACCCCTGAGATCCTTCCTGTCCCCACCAGTTCAGCACTCTCCTTTGAGCAGTGTCTGTGCAATGCTCAGCTACTCTCTCAATTCAGCTGCATGAACCCACCTCCTCCTCCTCAAACTCCATTCCCTCTAGCACAAGTCCAGCTCAGAGCACAGCCAAACAACAGGACCTGCAGAAGGAAACCATTGCCTCTGCTAGGGAAGTGGAAGCACAGGTTTGCCACTTCTAAACCTGTGATGTATTAAAGTACCCAGTAACAGCACACCATGTGTCAGAGCAGCTGGGATCACACAGGAGGTCCCAGCTCCCCATCTATAACCCCTCTCATGTTGGAAGGGTGCCCTTAATGCAGATACAGCTATGATAAAGATGGTCTGTCATTAGTTTCCTGGAGCTGATTCCACAAGTGTCTGTGTCCAGCCTTTATAAGCAAAGAAGGTCCAGAAAGATGAAAGAATAATTGAAAAAACTTGAATTCTTAACGGAGGAAAATCAATTCTATCACAACCAATCCTGACATATGACAAGGAAAATGGAAGACACCTGCCAAAAGTGAACAAGTAGACGTGCATACTTCCCTTTTAAAGGTGGCACAAGGGAAAATGATTGAATACTCCAGACAGGCTTAGATGGAAGAGTAGAAATTAGCATTTGATATACTCCAGTGACTGATGACACAGAAGAATGAAAGAGCAGGGCAGAGTAAGAGAACACCACCAAAAAAAATCAAAACCCAAACACCAACCCACTCAAAACTTGTCATAATAACCTCTTTTTCCTACCATACTTTATAAATACATGAACAGAAATGACCTCTGGTCTATGTATGCATTTTTTATTTCATAACTCAATAACTCATGCTAGAAATACTCTATATTTCCAATAATATATACACTTCAGAACATAAGTTTGATAATTCTTAAAGCAAACCCCAAGCACTGAAATATATTACCAAATATGAGCACTCTGAATAACACGAAGTAAAATAATTGCAAAGGTAGAGTAGATTAACAAATCTAAATATGATTCTTCAGCCTCTGCTAAAACATGTCTTAGCCACATTAAGGGAAAAAAAGAGCATGGAACAGGCATCTACAAAATATTTAGATGAGATATTCTGTTTTCTGGAAGGGTGCACCAACTAGTGATGTCAGTGTACAGAGAGGCAAGCACTATTAACAGGGAAACTTAGTGGAAATTACAGATAATGATAACAACCTCAGGAGGGAAAAATGATGGTCAAAGACGTTTTGTTATTCTGTAGTAATGAGGAAGAAATTTACATGATAATAATGGCATGCTGCCAAATTAATAGGAAAGTGAAGAACCCTTGATATATTGGTTCCAGATATTTCATCTGTATTTTCAGTTTTCAGTTTGCTACATAGATGCTCATCTGCATTATTCTAAACAGATCTGGAAAACATTTAACCATATCCCACTGTTCATTGTGCAACTGGCTGAAAAACTCAGGCAAATCTGATTCGGCGGCACATGACAGTGATAAGGAAATGTGCTTTATCACTGCTTTCTACAACTAATAAAAAATGTGATTTCCCTTTGAAGTCCTCACTCTGCCTCATGGCGCGCCTTTTTTCTACAGGCTGCCTTCCTGCCCAGGTGTATGGAAATCACACAGATACGCTTTGGGTCATTTCCATACACAAGTGACCTGCCATTTAAGAGCTATAGGAAAGATGTTGGAAAATCCCACAGACTAAACTGTCAATCATAACTGAAAGAAATCCCATCTCTGGTCTGCATGCTGATCAACTGACAACACCTAAGGGTACTGAAGAGAGGGCTTCTAACTGTCCTTATTGAGACTGTGCTGCTTGAAATGAGTTTCAGGCCTATAAACCAAGCTATTTTGAAGGATTTTTGATAGCACGGAGTCCTGCCTGGGGCCACGAGTGAGGCAGCAAACACCCACAGGATGGTGGAAGAACACCCTCTTCTCTTCTGCCCCCATCCCAACAAACTGGCTGCCCCACAATCTACCTGAGATCCCATAAATGCTCTGAAATAAAACACAGCACTTTGGCTTTTGAATGATTGCAAAGACTTAATGCAGGTTGACCTCTCCTTTGAAAAGTGATCCTGTTACCCAGTGCCATCATGTGTGGAGGGCCCAGAAAAACTGGGTTTCTGTATTTATTGTTTCACTGTGCTTGGGTGGACAAGCACAGGGAAGGGGCTTCTCAATTTTGAAGACCTACAAACACGAACTATATTTTGAGGGCTGAAAAAACAGCTCAAGAAACTTCAGATTCAATTCATTTCTAAAGTTCAAGTTGCTCATGCTTGTGTAAAGCTATTAAAAGTAGTAGACTGATTTTTTTTTCATGAAAAATAATATTAGCAATTTCATTGCATGCTTTCTTTGGTTTCAGGAGCCACTAGGGACAGCACTTTGTTCTCCCAACAATTCAGCAGCAGCCATTAATGAGGAAAAACTATTTTCAAAGCTACTGCAGTCAATGGCATTGGTTGCACAAAGAGGTCATATGAAAATAATTGCTTAAAATACACAAAAAAAAGCAGGTGTCAAAATAAAAATCGTATGCAAAAGAACACTGTATTAATAACAACATGTAAACACAAATATGTTATCTTTGACACCATCTTTCTCCCTGTACACTGAAGGATGCCAACAGGTGAAATCCTTTCTTAATTAATTTATTGTAAAACAATTCCATTTGTTCTCCAGGATTAAAGGGTTAAAGTTATGTAGTAAAAAACTAGCTCATTATTTACTGGTGTACAATATAGAACAAACCTATTTCTTAGAGAAAATCTCTTAAAATTGCAAATGAAGCAAAAGCACAGGAAACACAGAATTAAGGGTATCATGGGATGCTGCTTAAAAAAAAAAATAACCTCAGCAAAACTACCCTTGTAGTGCAGATGGTAATAAAAAAGGGTAAGGTAATCAAACACCACAGCAAAAAAATACAAACTCCTCCAGGAATAATAAGGCCCAAATTTCTTCTGTGACCTTGTGTGCAAGTCTGAATAAAACGAAGCTACGACGTAAACAACATATGCAGATTTATTGTGTTACATTTCAAGAATCTATATAGTCTTTTTTCCTAGTTCTCAGGTGCTTTTCCAGATTTTCATTTCTCGTTTTCAGTAGGAAATTCATGAGGTTTGCTTATTTAAGAAAGTCACCTGCGCTTGATACATTTCTGAAGTGGCACTGCTCTGTCACATGGCAAATGCCATGAGTGCATAAAACCAGGAAAATGTCATTGCATCGGCGGCACTGCTGCGGACAGAAGAGGAAACTGCTTTGTGCACTGGAGCTCATCTCTGCTGCGCACGTCCTCCGTCCTTGTGCGCCTTCCAAAAACGCCCCTTGCAAGGATGTGTGGGGCAACCAGAAGGGAAACAAACAAACAAACAAACAAAAACCCCAAGCAAAAGACAAAAAACACCACTGAACCCCCAAATAACAACCAAAGAACCAACTCACAGCCAAACCCAGGCTCATTCTGCTAAACTGGTAAAGTACCTCTGAAAAGTTCACTGGAATCAACTGCTGCCAAAGGTGCAACTGCACCTCTGAGACCGGTGAGAAGGGGAAATAAATCCTGCCCATCAAGAGACAACAGCTGTTGGTCTAATGAACAAAGGTGGGGATCTCAAAATGATTACAACACAGATGCCAGTCCACTGCTAGGAACGACAGATTTTATTACTGAGATGGCCTCTGCCACTGGAAAGTTCAATGAAGTGAAGATTTTTAATCAATGCACTGGTTTATAGGCCTCCAACATAATTAATTTTAAAAACTCAGCAATTACACAGTATTTCCTGGACAAAATATCAGAGTTTAAAAGCATGGTCTTAAGCTTTATCCTTAATATTCTCCATTTTAAACACAAAAAGCACAGATGAACCATTTATTTTGAGATGGTTAGTTCCCTGAATTAGGTTCACATTTCATTACAGACAATCTACATTTACAGTTCCTTAAACAGTCTTACTTTCAGAAATTCTTAGTGCCTACACCTGACTTAAGACCAAAATGAGACCTGCAAGTCTCGATGCTTAAGCTACTGATTACCTAATTTGTCAATTCACATTCTCTGTACACTGACTTCTTAAGGACCAACATTCCGAGGCTGCACAAGGGGCCTTCTGGCAGCTACAACTAAAACTGGGAATCCTCCCAGCTCCAACCAACCATGCTGCAGAGTGAGTTTAATGAAAAGTAAAAATAAAACATAATAAATCCATTATTCCAGTATATACTGCAAGGAACAAAACTACTCGTAACAATGGCAGGTGTAAAACTTATTGTAAAGTCAGACATGGGAAACTTGTATTTTAGAGTATTGTTTAGCTGAAATCCTATAAATTTAGCATTACAAACCACCAGTAATTGCCTGTCACGGTGAAAAGTGCTGGGAATTAAATTTTAAAACCTACTGGTTCTTATAAGAGAAGGTTGTCCTTATCTGGATGCAGTTCACAGTCAAGCACAACAAAAGCAGCTGAAACATCCAACATAATCAATGTCCTTGCCATAAACTGGCAAAAAACCCATATGGATAAAGAAATCAACAATTCAAAATAAAGCTCACTTACCCACAGATCTGTTAAATTTTAAGTGTGCTACACTTATTGCACACAGCCAATTATTCTTACTTTGACAAAATACAGACCAACAGAAAACTCAGAAATTTCGGCCGATTTTTTATTTTAGTTAAATATCCCGGGATACCAGAAGCTCCATTAAAAATAAACAAAAAGCCAAGTAAAAGTTGTCCTGTCATGCTAGCAATGACGATTGGCAAATTCCTTCCATAAACAACTAAACAATAAAGAAAGTGTTCATTCTATCCACACTTACGACGTCATCTTTCTTAGTCTTCGAGTGCTCTGCTCCAATTTTGTAGACGGAGCTATAATGTCAATAGGATTCACACTTTTGTCAGCCCACTCAAGCAGCATAAGGGCTCAGAGAAACACGGGGCTGATAAACCTGTCTGAATGTCACACTTTTGGCAGGAAAAAACAGTAGGAAAGGCTCCAATAGTGCTTTTCCAGTCTTTCCCAGTCCAAACTGCTGACATTAAGGCATGTGTGAAGGAGCCATTCACTTCCTTTTAATTGTGTTCGTGTTGAGACATCTGACATGCCACACTCTTTTCCAGATGGAAAGGAGACAGCTCAGCCCTAAATACCTCCCGGCAGTGAGCGCAAAAACTGCTTGTTGTTGTTTACCGAGGAGGGAAGTGATAAGTCTGGAGAAATTCAGGCTACTCTGTGCTATTAAACCAAGTTCAGCTCAAGCTCCTCCCAGCTAGCTCCCTCCAGCTTCCCAAAACAACTATTAAGAAAGTGCAAGTTGTTTTAGGTGCTGTCACCCTGAAGAAGTGGCTCTGGCAACTCCAAAATCCTTACCTCAGCCTCCTGGGCAGCCACAGGACTTTGTTTCCAGCTGGATACTGCACAGATTGGAGGGACAAAAAGGGTTTACCTACATTTCACTGCTAAGATGCCTGCTTTGTCCTGGATTTTTGTTCATGTTACTGTGCTATTACTACATGATTGTCATTCTTTAGTAAAAATCCACAATATTGCCTTCAAAATCTCCCTGAAACCTGTTGCCCTGGGTTTTTGCTAAGCCTTCTGTTTTAACCTTGGAGTCAGAATTCTTTCTCACACAGTTTCATGTAAATAATAGCCAATGTTTACTTAACGGTATTTTCTGTTGTTCATTCCTTGTATGATAAGAGAAGTTTGATGAGCATCTTTTTTCTCCAGTGGGATTGAGGAGGAAGGGACATGTTCTCCAATCCCTTGTGGAGTTGAGAATTGTGTAAGACGTGACATATGTAAATAAAGTGGGCCTTTTCCCTCCTTTCTGCTGAACCTAGCAGGTGCGAGAGCGTCTTTATTGTGTTTTCCCAGACACAGAAACCCTCCTTGCCACGATGGCTGGTAAGCTATTGAAGACATGGGGTTACTACTGTCACACCAAGCGCTGTCTGGTGCACTGAACTATGGAGTCTCTTCTTCCTCCTCTGCTGTTCAAACACATTAAGTTAAATTCTGAGAAAGACGAAAGGAACAAGTATCTAATAATAAGATAAAAAGCATGTCTTAAAGTGCAATGAAAATCAGGTTTTATTTTTAAAAAGCTATTTACAGATGTTCTGGTGTTGCAATAAAGAACACAAAAATGGACAAACTGGTACGATTTGCTGTCCATCTGTCTCAGCAACCTACGTCGCTTGATGGCCAAAGAAAATGATGAAAAGAACAGGGCAAGATCAGAGAAAGAAATGACCAGGGCTTCCACAGAATATTCTTCCACCCTTCAGCACTGGAAAATCACAAATGTGAGAAAGACATCTTTTCCATATGACTATGGCCTTGCTTTTTATCTTGTGGCTTTGGCATTTTTTTATTTTGGTTTGGGTTTGGGGTTTTCTGGGGGGTTAGGTTTGGGGTTTTTTGTGAGCATTTTGTAAGTGTCTCAGACTCAAACAAGCTCTTGAATTTCTATCTTCCAACTTTATGTAGTCTTCTGTATAATGCAGACAAGGAAATTAATACCACAGGTTATTCTGAGTGAAGGCATATTGCTAACCTAGGAAAGAGAATGAAAATAGAAAACCTTTCAATAATCGTTAAGGAAGTTTTTTGTTTGGGGGCTTTTTTCCCCTCATTTACAACACATACAGACAAGTGCTTCCTCTTTGTTTTTGATGCCTATTTTTCTTTGGATTTTTTGTAATACGTCTTTTTCTTCTCTGTAGGTTTTAGCATTTTAGAGCTTGGCACAAAAAGGAGACTGCAATGGTGTGCTGCATTACTTATAAATGTTTCGAAAATACTAAATGCATGGGCCAGTCAAAGCAGATGAATTGTATTAAGCCAGAATAGGTATTTGCATATTTGGAGTACAGTTATTAAGCAGTCATCATGCAGTGATTATACAAATTTATTCACTACGATCAGCCAGCAGTTGACAGGCACAGGTCAAGGACTTAGACAGCGCAGGCTATCAAGTAATAATTGTAAAATGACTGTGTAAAAGGGAGCCTTTTAACAGTGATGCATCCTCACAGCCCAAAAGGCTGTTGGCATGTCATTCCAGAGAATTTTAAAGGTATAGTGAAAATTTAAAAAAAAGTATAATGTTAACCACTCTTTCCCCATAAAAACACAAGGGGAGGTGATATAAAGCCCTTCTTGACAGAGAACATGGAAGGAAGACATTCTCGCCACGTCTTTGTGGATTTGAAGCCTGAGGGCTTCCATAAGGAAATATGACTTCTAATTAAATATAGCTAATCCAGACATGGGAGAAGGTGATTTTTCTCTTTAGCCATAGGGTGCACCAAGCACCAGAACACTATACATCACTGCTGGAATGAAAGAATACATTAAAGCTTCTGAGAAAGCCTGGGAGAAGACACTGAGCCCAGGCCAGACAAAGGAGGTACGTGGTGCAAGGTGAATAGCTCCACTGCCCAGAAAAATCTTTCAAAAGAAAGGTGGGCAGATCTGCCAAGAAAAAGCTTTCATGACTTACAACTTCAAATATTACATTCTAGACCATTTTTGTAATCAATTTGATTGTTTGTCTTTAAGAGCCATCTCCTCCCTTCCCCTCTAACCCACACAGGTTTAGTTTGACCATGCAGCAGGATGGAATCTTCATGGAGGTTTCCATGATGCACCATCTGCGAGAGAGAGGGGGTCAAGAAAGTACCAGAGGAAAGGTCAGTTACAGAAGCAAAGTACATTAAGTGCTGGGCATACTTCAAAGGGGCCTTAAAAAATCCACGGGGATCATAGGAACTCTGAATTAGGGCAGCAGCTGGAACGTACAAAGGAGTAAGACTGAGCATCAACAAAGGAGATACTCTCTGGCTTGCAGCAAGGCTTAACAGGCTATTGGAAAACTCCAAGTTATTTACTGAGGAGCAGCTGGTTTTCTTATTTCCTGGACCATTTTCACTTGTGCTAATTTACTTTTATTGTGAACCACTGAGGGGAGAAAACTTGGTTGAGATACTTCTCAGTCTGCAATCACAGAAACATCCTCTCAATTTTGAGTGCTGTTTCAAACCAGATTAATTAACAGTATTAATTATACAAAAATTGCCTTGCAATAGGTAAATCCAATTGAACACATTACAATGTATTCTAATGGAATAAATACAAGGGAAGAAGAAGGTAAACACTAGATTAACCAGAAAATTATGTATGAACAAGGTTCTTTCAGACAGTGTTTTAACACAAGCCTAAGAAGTAATTACCCATAAAAGCAAATATTCTCAAATATTCTTTCCTTTTGTTAAGAGGCTGTGAAAAATCATACGTGCAACACAACTAAGACAAAGATAACTTAAAAGCTCTTGCCAAAAGATAACTTACAAGATCTAGGACACGATCAACATTCAGCAATGCAAAAATATCACACACACTAAGAACAACTTCCCCTATAAAACCAGTATCTTATCCTGATACAGACTCACACTGCAAATCAAATGCAGAAGAGAAACTGTTTACTCTTACTAATATGTCAGATTGCATTGCAGAAACTGACAAATCTATGGAAAATATGAGAACTGTATCTCAATCTATAAAAAACCACGATCTTCATACATAATTAACTGTATCTGCAGTAGAGGGGGCAAGCTGCCACCATCAGACCATGCCTTCCTTTTCCACTCCTGGACAGACTGTGTCTGACAGCAGAGTTCTGTTTCCAAGGTAAATGGAAAAGCTTTATACTAACCTAAGATTGTCAGATATATTCAAAATTATCAAGTGGAAATTAAGTGATAGAATAACCATGAATAAAAAGAAAAGGAATAAAAACCCTTAAGTGTTTATTTATTTATTTATTTAATGTCAGAAATAAAAACAAGGTAATGGCAAAGCTTGAGATAAACATGCCTTCCACACTGCCCACTGTACATGGGGGTTACTCGCAGTGCAATCACTTTGGACAGAAATAATATAAAAAAACCCAGAAGGGCACAAAGTCTGATAACAGCAAGCAACCTTTAGAGTTAATGGAAGACTGATTCCAAAAGTTGCACAGGGAGCTTCTCTGAGCTGCTCCCTGCCCAGCCCTCTACAGGGCCACACCACAACAGCTTGTTTAATCAAGTCCCACACAAGCTTTTTTAACCTACAAAAAAGGTAATTAATGAACTTATTACTTATCTGAGCTGGCTGCAACCCTCCTTATGCTCCATGAGTTGTGGGAAGGGAAATTAAAGTACTAAGCACAGCTTAAATTTACAATCTAATAGTTTTCAAGTAAGAAACAAGACATCCCACACAGATGGCTATATTCACCAGTTCGGTAATTCTGGTAATTCCCTCCCAAATAACTTTATGTTTGTCCTGAAACACCATTAAAGGAAAGATAAGGAACAGAAGAACTAAAGAGCTGGTTAATCTGTGTAGCATCATTATGTATTATTTAGTTTAATATCTTCTTGTAGTAAATACAAAATCATTATGTGCCATTTTCTTCAAGAGAACATTGTAGTAAATTTGGTGTTGCAACAGAACCATTAAAGTATAATAGTGTACACAGAAAAATTCTACTGATTAGCAAACAAAAATATGTAATTATAGCCACAGTGTGGGACTCAGTTGGCTCAGTTTTATTGCATACTGTTCTGTAAGACTACTCTGCTGCCAAAAATAATGAGGAAAATACTGAGTTGCTAGTTCCAGTTGTACTAGAGGTTTTTGTCTTGATTTTATTGACATTTATAAAGCGATCGTCACATGTAACAAACAAGTCACATTGCCAACACTGTGAGCTGCAGGCTGCAGTGATTAACGAGTAAACAGCATCAATTCCATAGCAACATTCCACAGATACGGATCAATATTAACTGATTTTTTAAAGAGGTGATTCTGAACACCACTTTGGCCAAAGTATCTCAAGTACTCTGCAGTTTGAGCAATATTAACAAAATAATACAAGAGCACTGAGAAATGGCTTTAAAATGAAAAAGCAGCTCAACATTAGCCCATAAAAGCTGTAGTAAACACGTTCGAGTGTGCGTATTTCCAACGTATAAAAATACAGTTTTAGAGGAAAACACATATAATCATGAGTAGAAAAATTGAACAATATATGTTGTGATATTTATTATTATACTTAAGCCTTCAGATTTTATTTGCTCACTTTCATTAAAGGGAGGAGAGAGAATGAGATATATTTGTAGCATTGTACAAAAAAAGATGGTAAGTGCCAGTTTAAAAAGCTTGCAGAGAAATTAAAATCACAAAGAGTTAATCTGTTTCTGAAAACACTGGAATGTTTACATCAGAGGCATTAAATTTACTGGGTCTTTAACCATAGGTAGTTCACATCTAAACTGCAGCCTGATGCCATTAGAAAGGAGCAACCACTCCGACCTGACAAAGTGAGAGGATAGGTAACACTGGCTGAAGATACTGAAGCTCCAAAGACTGTGTCAGTGATGAACCCTGGGAATAAACTCCTCTTCAAGTTTGGCCTCCATTCTGGAAATATTTATAGCACAAAATCTTAACCCATTTTCGAAAAAGAAAAAAAAAAAATCTTAATATTTTATGTCAGTGGTATCAAATGCAGAATAAAGTTTAATATAATTCTTAATATTACTCCACCCACTCTCAGAAAACATACTTTTAAAAATAGCTTCACTTACTTACTTTCATAGTAGTCAAAGGCTTGCAAAAAGCAAGTCGTACACCGGATTATGAGAAGAGTCTTTGGTGAATTGGGCAAGGCACTGTGAACAGTCATCTATACAAAGGGAGTATTGAGACTCATCTGCATTTTTCTATTAAAATTTACCACTTTGGGTACATCTTCATTAGCAAATACAGAGGACCAATAAGAGCAGACCTGTGGAGTAAAACAGCTGGTGGTAAGAACCTGTTGTATAAATACTATACACAGTTCAGGTGCTTTTTGATGGTGGAGAGGGTTTTTGTTTGTTTGGGGTTTTTATTTATTTTTATTTCAAGCTAGGTCTTGTCTGGTCCTAGGGCTGAATGCCAGTTTTCCAGTGGAATGCATTAGGGACACATTTTCCAGTCTACTTTGGCCAAAAAGAAATCTAGTTCATGTGCTCCAAGGTACATGATAATGTACCAAATACATGATAATACCAAAGTATTTATCCATGGGACATGGGAATTTCCTTCAAAAGCACATGCTAGGCCCTAATTATAAAAAGCAAGGTGAATGCACTTTGTATTGGTTTGAGTTGAAATCTGTTTAAATTTTTCAGGATTTTTAGCCATGCCTGAGTTAGTGTACCTGCAAATAAAGGGGGAAAGCCCCATTCTCACTCAAATAAAACAAATCTCTACATTCTCAAAGCAGCAGTTTGGTGAGGAGCCCCACAACCTGCATGAATCAAAGTTCAAAAGATCAAAGTAACAACTCACACCAAACTCAAGCTCTGTATCAGCCACACACAGAAGTCAGCAGGATAGGATATTCATCCTTTAAGGTTTTAGTTGTAAACAGGCACTAACAAACAACTGAGCAATGGCAGAACAAAAACACTGAGCAGCCACCCCAGGGTACAGGCATAAACAAGCCCTGTCTCACAATGACTAATACGTTCTGCTTGCAGTGGTGATGTTAAGGATGAAGCGTCAGGAACCAACGAGACTGAGGGCAGGAGAGACAAACTCTTTCAGAGCATCAAGAAGACTTACAGAAATAACCTAATCTTATAGTTCTAGTTACTTCTGATGGGAAGATGGAGAAAAGTAATCCTTCTCCACCTTCACAATATTATACGTAACATTACACACAGCAAAGTCCTTGTGAAATACACATCTCAGGTTGAACTAAAAGCCACGTGTGTGAATATGCTAATGAAACAGGTTACAAGACAGTCTCTCAAAGACCAATGGTTAGCTTACAGTCCCATATCATAAATATTTCCCATATTCCAGTATTACCAGCATCACACTGTAAAGACAAGCTGGTCATGGTCCTATGGAAAGATGGTGTCTTTCCCTCTGATAAATGGGTATCTTAGATTTACAAGCTTTAATATTATTAATGTCTTTTACCTTCAACATATATGCTTTCATAGACTCAGAAAATAAATTAGGCTGGATTGGACCCTTGAGGGTATGCAGTCCCACTCCCTGCTCAGGTTTCCTTTACAAAACAAATGCATGGTTGAACTAGATCTGCCTTCCAACCTTCCGAAGTGATGAAAATCTACAGAAAAAGTTGAAGAGCTGTTCCACCATCTAAAAACTGTTTATTGTTATTATTTTCACTAATTATGTTTATGCTCCAGGGTAAAACAACACCCAACACCCACATGTTATTGAAAAGAAATGCTTTTCAATTATTAAGATGGAAGAACGAAAGCTAAACAATAACTGGCACAAAAGGCTCACGCAAAAACAGTCCCAAGACGACACCTATCCAGTTTGGCAAGGTGCCCATTATGGTGATAGCAAGACCCACAAAAAAATAGGTGTAGCTAAAGTATTAAGGAGGATGAAAGCTCTAAGCTGACAGCAAATAGAAACCAGATCTGAATTCTCCCGTCAGACTCTGTTTGGAGAGGCCAGGCTATTATTTGTTATCTGAGGACTGAGGTATGCACAACATGGGCAGGCGCTGCCGGCACAGGGCTGAGCCCAAAGATCCTTAACGAGGGACTGGCTGAAGCCTCAAGTCTCTCTGACTTGAGAGTGAGAGCCAAAAGAGAAAGGGGTGGCTTTTAACGCAGCCCTCAGCAGAGACCCAGGGTTCTGATTCATTTTTGTCACATCTAGATCTTCTTAATTTTGCTCTTCCTTTTCAACAACAAGGTTTTATTTATAACTATCTTCTAATTAGAAGGCCAACTCCCTGATCTCTTGACCTATTGTGCAATGTAGTTTTAATTAGTTCACACTGACACGCAAGGCCTCGAGTTTAAGTATTGCTTTGCCTGAACAAACCTATTTGCCCATTGAAATCCCTTACATAAACATCCCAACAAAAGATTTTTTAAAACATTTTTTAAAAAATTATTATACAAAATTCAGTGAGATAGAGTGATGTTGTAGAGTGATGTTCATGACCTTCTGAAAGACAGTTTTCTCTGTTGAACTACACTTCTTTCACGATATTTTTTAAATAAATAGGATTTTTTTTAATTGAATACCAATATATCAATCCTTTTCCATTAATGCCTTATGTACATGTCAGTACAGATACAGATTTTACAAGAATATTTGTTTTGAACAGCTTTTTTATCAGAGAATTTTATGTACTTTGTAAAGGAGATGGACAACAAATAGGAAAACACGGTGAGGGAAACTGAGGCTAAAATGATGGGTAGTATTTCCAATACTGTTCAGACCCTCCCTGTAGCTCCAGAAAGCCCCAGATCTCCTGTCTCCCCTTCACTCACTTCACACTCAGTTCTTCCACAGCTCCAACCTGGACTTTTGTGAGTTGCTGGCCTGGTAAAAGTCACATATGCTACAGTGAATCTGAAATATAGCCAGCCACATGACTCCAACAAACCATATAATGGTAGAGTCTCCCTGGATTTCCCCAGCTTAAGAGAGGCTTTAGCTCCTCTCTGGAAGTCAGTTTTTAGAAATGTTTTAGAAATCTACTTGTTTTGAAACTTGCAACTCTCTATCAAACACATCTGCAAATAACACTTAGGTTAAATAATGTGTTGGGAGTTAATAGTAGGTAACAGACAGCACAAGGAAACCAGAGTAAGAGTGTTTCAAAATCTGCAGACTGCTTATATAGGATGGGGCATAACCAAAGCACAAATTGATACTATCACGTATTTCCTTTCCAGTTGGACAAGAAATCTCTGACAAAACTGTCTCAAGTTTCAAGGAGTCCCAGGTCACACTACAGCCATCTGCCCATGTGTGAATGAGTAAGAGAAGTGTGTGCACCTGTGGTCAGGACACTTAGGAAACACAGGGAAGATCACGGACGCGACTGACAGGATGACTCAGTGAACATCAGGGCTTGAACTTCCACCTCTAGCATGTATTAATGGAATATCAACCATCATTCCATCTGAACGTTTTCTCACGTTCAGCAGATTCCCTATCAAATATGAGACCAGTTAATGTTGTAAGTCTACCTACTTGAAAGCAACAAAATAGCTCTATGCAACAGCATTTGCACTTTTTTAGAGCCAGAGTTAATCACTGGGAAACTACTGAGATGTTCCCATGATATTTTAAATAGATACCCGAGAAAAGTACAGAATAAAAAGTGACAAGAAAAAAAGTTTAAATAGCCATGCTCAATCTTTCTCTTCTATTATTCATTAACCTGCAGGTTTTAAGGGAGAACGCAGTTGTTAGGGCTTCTCAGAGAAACCTGGCCTAATTAAGTTTTAATTTCAGCAAATCAGGAGGTATACTTTGTCCCTGTCAAACAGAGACACATGTAAGCAGCATTTCCCAAAAAGACAATGTCCCTTGGCAATTCCACAATGGATTTAGTCCAAAATTTGGCACCATCTGTATATCATAAAAGGTCTTTGTGATTCAGGAATCCAACCAGCCCCTTTGGACATAAGACGTTGGCCATATCTGCCTCCAGAATTCTGTGAATAATCAAAAATCATTGCAGAACAGCTCCAAAAGAGCCCCTTCCTTCCTCTTAAACCTCTTTCTACTTACTGGCTCCAGGCTATGCTTAAACTCAAAATGATGCAGAAGTGCTTTAATAGTAACATTATACATCTATATAACCCAAGGTTCAATGCCTTCAAACATCAAAATCAGAGGGACTGCACCAGGGGGAAGGGAGAAGTGCAGAGATTTGTATGTAAAGCTTTTTGTAGGTTATCAATGCTAGGATGAGCCAGAAGACCCAGTAGCCAGTGTCCCTATTCTCATTTCCATGGATGTATTCCTAAATTAATCTCCAGGACAAAATAAACCGTTGCCACAGCGCAGTGGACAGTAAGGACAGCAATTTCTTGCAGTACACTAGATTCCTTAACTGAGATGAAAGCTTCCCCCTTGCTGCCACTGGTCTCTTTAATGGTTCTTTCTAAACATATTCTGGTCTCGAGCTTTAACTTGAAAGAGTTAAAACCCAAGCCTTGCTAAAATACACTCAAAAGTAATGTGTGTATGGGCATAGCCATCACAACAGTCAGTTAGGGATTCATGGCTCTGCTCCCTCCCTGCTGCAATAGGTGTGATTGTTGTACTTTTTCCCCAATTCTTGCGCTCCATTTACTTACACTCGGCCAGATAGCGCTTCACTACACATCAAAACAAAACCTGCTACAAAGCAAGGCAGAAATGGATTTACACTGTACAAAACAAGGCAGATTTAAAAAAAAAAACAACTGAAATTGGATACAATAAACATGAGGCACCGCAGAAGGTAAATGTGGATCTCAGAAAGGTCTCTTCATAAATGAGGATCCTGGGAGCATTCTCCACTGGATGCAGAGACGCTTGGGTGAATGCACAAAGCACCACACGAACTGCTCCTGTTCCTTGGCACAGGTATGGGAAAACAACAATTAAGCTTTTGTCAAATATATCCTTTTTTCAACAAGCAAACAAATTCTTTCGAAATACCTGTGCTGCCAATGTCTCTCTCACATGTATAATTACATAGTTTTTCTTAAAAGACTACAAACAGTCAAATGGCATTGTTAAATAACCAAGTGTGTTTTCTCTATCTTACTTTTGATTATTCAACATTAGCACATAAATTGACAGTTATTGAGCAAATGATAAATGTTATCTATTCATATAAAAAGTGCTTTACTGAATCAAAACCATTAACAGTTCCCAAGAGCATAAATGTAATTCTTTTATACTACTGAAAAGGAAAGCTAGGGAAAAAAAGAATAGAAAAAGAAGAGATGTTATTGCACTCAGGAACATATGCAGACATTCCCCAGAAGAGGCAAGTAACAGACCTGACCTAACACAGTACAGCTTAAAAATCATTGTAAAAGGAATTTAATGTGTGTAAGATTAGAAAACATGGAGTTTGATTTCTTTTCCTTATGCTTCAGACCTTCTGTTACGCTTCTAGTCAATTTTTCTCAAGCTGAAGAAATACTACAAAATTTAAGCACAAATCTACACTTGTATATATGTTTTTGCTACGTAATATGTATCCTTTGTCAAGCACAATGATAACATTAAAGAATGGGAACAGAACATAACATAGCATAAAAGTATTTGTGTTCAAATACTTTTCATCTAGCTCAGAAGATTCAGAAACACAGCAGAGACTAGAAGGACAGATTTTGGAAATTCTTCCAGGACAGGTATTGGTCACTTAAAGTTACAATCTAGAGGATGTCCCATCTTCCCCTGCCTTTTCAAATGGTATTACTCTGACATCTGCCAAGGAAAGGAATTGAAAATAGGCTGTGAAAGGACGGGCACTGTTTTTCTGCTTGGAGAAAAGCCCATCTCCTTGTAGCTGTAAGATATCCCTGGCCCTTCAGATGACTTCTTAGCTTAGCAACACCAGAGTTTACAAAACGCCCATCAGCAACAACCAGCAAAGCCACAAAGAAAACCTTTTCTGTTGGTTTTCCTCCATCACACTTTTCAAGGAAATGAGTGATAGGAGGTCTCAAATCGTAAAGTGAATATCCTACAAGTACATGGTTTTCCCTAAGAAAGGCATCAGAGGTACTTTTCGCTAGTGAGACAGGAAATGTGTAAATCCCATCCCACTTTCTCGTTTAGGGAGTTTAATAAAGGAGCCCTGTATTGTGGCACACCAATATGTTTTGGCAGCATTTGGAGAGATAGCACCTCCTGAGCTGTGAGTACCACATTTTACAGCACACTGTCAGGTTAGATAAAAGCTGTCTGCAACTTTTATATTTTTCCTAGACAGGAGAGTTATACAATATTGCCAAGAAGCTTTAGAACCATACAGGGTAGCCCATCACTACTGCCAAACAATTTTTTAAGATTCTATTTCTCCCTCTGTCTAAAAGGTGTTCTGGCAAATCTACAAATATTTGAGAAAGCAGCATGTTCTCCAGCCACTCTGCAACACACACTGAGACAGGGCCTTAGAGAGCCTGACTGTGGAGACCGACCTCTTAAATTTTCTTTAACAATTTATAAAACAACCTTCCTATGAAATGATTTTTTTTCCAGTTTCACAGTTAGAGAACAAACATTCTTTAAAAATCAAGTTCCCTCCTCCAAAACTAGTCCTAAAGGAGTAAGGTACAAAGTATAAGGAACAGGGGAAATAAGGAAATAAGAGCACACAGTAAATATGTCAATTATTTCACCGTGTTAAATATGACTGGAGAAGAGAGAAACTTCAGTTAATAGCAGGCTGATTATTCCAGTAGGGCCACTTAGTAGCAGTGATGGAAAGATAACACTTGTTTAACTAGTGTTTGTAAAGTACTTTACATTCCTCAGATAGAAGAACTATAGATACGCCAAACACCATCATCATTACACCGGCTGCTGCTCTGACTTCTGTAAATAATTAAAGGCTGTGACATTATTCTGGGTAAGCATATAGTAATGTAACATCTGGGGATGGGAGGAGCACACATAACCAATTCCTCCATCCTATATTTTATGCATGAGGAGTAATAATTTATCGTGTGGTCAGAGCACGGTCGCCAAGAGGAACAGCTTGGAGCTGATAATGCTTCCTGGAGAGACTTCGGAGTTCCTCCTGGGAAGACAAGAAGTGATCAATAAACGTGAGAGGCAAGCTGCAATGATATGGGTCAACTCTCAAAGCCGCCTCGCTTTCAAAGAAATTTGTTTTGTTTACTTTGTTGGAAAGTTTTAAAAACATCTTCCCGTCCAGTGCTCAATACCTTTAGGGCACAATTACACCTTTACCAGAAGCACTAATTAATTTTAATTACTCCTTCTGACAAATATTTTGTCCAGAGAGTAATATAGTTATGTTTTATTGATCCAGGAATTTAACATTTTACATTAGAAAAAAACCCCCACCTGTTCTATTATAACAATAACAAAAGTAGGAAAGATACAAAACATGCAACACGAAATGTACAAAACTCTGAATTTCAAAGTAGGGAGGCAACTTTGTGCAACTCTTTTCACATCATTTACAGTAAATACAATTTAAATGGATTTGGTTTTGCCCAAATTATTTTTGCTACTCATCTATCAGATAAGAGGCAACAGAAGCATACAGTGGCAAGAATAATGGTGCAGTGAAAATGGAACGGCATGAAGAATAAGCCTGTTCCAGCACAGCGAAGACAGACAGAGAAGTTTGGTGATGCTTCAGTTTATGGGAGATGGCCATTATTTTAAATGGTGAGGTGATTCATTAAATGGTCTTGGGCAGACAAGTCTGTCAATACTGGAACAAAGCTACGTACAAACCCATCATTTTAATTAAGGACTTAGAGGATGGTCAGTGAGTTAATTGCTATTAAATCACATACAAAGAATGTTCTTATTTCATCTGACATGTGTTTTCTTACAGACTCTCACAGGAGGGATGCTAAACGTAATGATAAAATGTTTTCTGCCTTTCTGTGTAGGAAGAGATTACCAGCAAGCTAGGAATTAAATTCCACTGGATAATCACTGAAGAGTAGCTAATTTTATAAGGTACACAAATGGCTGTATTTCACTTTAATACAGATTTAATTTGCCTAGAAATTCTAATATCAAGATGCTACTTTAAAACATCTAAAACCAAGCATGCTATGAAAGCAGTAAAACACCTTCAAAAAACCTTGTTAACTGTATAAAAAACTGAAGTTAATGAAGCTGGTGACACTCAGTGTGTCAAAAAGCATCTCTTTATGCCTAAGGTGACCTTAAACCGTGGCTGGAGACTGAAGAACTACTAAGACAAAAAGAAAAAGCGAGTGATCTACACTGCATGAAACAACACCACAGAGAACTGGTTATACTTCACAAGCCAAGCGTAAGAAGGGAAGCAAACTGAAATCTGGTGCACAGCAACCAGAAATACTGGTGAGAAGAAACCTGCAGTCCAGCCCCTCACTCAGGGCATGACAGTGCCCAGACACCGGAGCTGGTCAGTCTCTGCATGTGTCATTTGAGGTGCTTGGAGGGGACTGGGTAGGAACCCACCCTTCGGAGGAACGCAGCTCCTGTCCTCTTGTTGCTGTTTCATGTCATGTTCTGACCATGAGCTCTCGCAGTCACCTGGGAGAGCAGGAGGGTGCCAGGAGGAGACAAGTCAGCTCCCTGAAGCCAAGGCAGGGATAATCTTCCCCAGTGCTTCCAGTGGATGACCTCCACTGTGCAAAAGACTCATTAGCTCTGTGCTTCAGGCACCCTACTTTCCACTTAGGTAATGAGGAACATTCATCAAAACCACTGTCTTAGCTTTTTTCAGTACACTACAGACTTTGCAAAACTAGTGCTCTTTCTGCAAATACATTTTCTCCACCTTACCACACCGTTTGTGCATTATTTATTAACATGGGTTTTGCAGAAAACTTTCTTTTTGAAAGAGTAAGATCTGACTACTAGCATTGTGTTAAATATAATGAGAGGAGTTTTCCACGCATTTGGGTTAGTTTCTAAAGACCTGTTTCAGTGCTTTTCTGATGCAAAGCCAAACTCTTGTACACACATCCTTCAGTATTACTCATGAGCTAATTTAAACACAGCTATCACCTAGTTGTGGTGAAAAGACTGAAATGAAGACCAAGATAAAAACTTTAATACAAGCTGCTATAATACGATGAATAGGATATTTTAGAAGAGCTTGCTACAAAAATAATTCATATTGTATACTAAATAAAAAGGATCATACTCTCAAGAGCTTTTGAAATGTTCCTTTCCCCTTGATGAATTACAATGCAATTTTCTAGCCAACTAATTTCACAGAAGAAGATAATGACTTGAGCAAAAGGCTAATCAACTGCCAATCAGGATTCCTTGAAGCACAGAATGTCAAACATCCAAGCAAGTTTTTTACAAGTCATAAAAGCACTTAAGTTCCATAATATGTCATAAAACCTGTGATGAAACTCTGAAGTTGATGAAGCATTCTTATTTCTCCAGTGATATTCTTAAACAAACAAGTTTCAGCTTTAACCAAATCTTCCATTAATATTCAGACCTATTAAAGAAGCATCATCACTACACAATTAGCTGAGTAAATGTCAGTCAGAGAACTAAACAGATTAATCACCCAGATTGCTTTCTCTACAAAGTGTCTGAATTGTCAATGTTATTTAATTTCTTCAGGAGTGGAGGGTGAGAAGGGAAAGATGTTTTTTAAATCTTCCCTTATTAGATTTTTATCATAATAGTGAGTGCTAATTTATCATGACTATTTATTGTTAATTTAAATCCGCTTTGTTTTTTTGTTCTGTAGTATTCCACTTACACCTTTTTCTGTAATTCAGCAGAAAATGTTTCACAAGGGAAGCTTTGTAGGAAAACATTAATTGCCATCATCTTTTCTTCACAAGAAACAGAGGTCAGTACTCTTTTATGTGTGGCTAAATAGTAGTCTCTGAAGGCAGGACTTAATTATTTTTATGTAGCTTGTGTCTTCTATTTTTGAAGTCAATAATTAATTATTTGTCTGGGCTTCTATTTTACCATCTTGTGTGTTTTTCTGGGAAGAAAGCACGGCATCTTGAACCTCTATTACCCAATTGATCTTGTTATGATATTTTGAGTTGTGTATATATTACACAAGCAGAATATTATCACTGATAAATACAGGGGAATGGAAGAGAACATCTTTAACCTATCTAAGTCAACAGTGTGTTCAAACTCCAAAAGGTTTGGACAACAAGAAGGAGAAAAGCAGGTAGTCCAGTCTCATGTTTTCATAGCTTAAACATCTATTTCTGAAAATTTAGTACATTGGATAATCTCAGAAGACACTAGGGAAAAAAGGGTTATATGTTATAGATTAACTCAAACATTTTAAACCAGGACATGGCATGCCAGCTAAAACTATTCAGTTCATTTTTGGTCCTTACACAATTAAACACAGTATCTAAATATGAGAAATTAAAGTCATCAAATGTTTTATTAGAACACCATTATTTCACCCTCCTTCGAAAATCTGTGTACAGTAAATGCCTGTATTGACTTGGGCAAACAGAATTGGTGCACTTCCTGGGAAGAGTTTAAAACCCAGGATGCACACGATGTACACCGTGCACTGAAGGCCACGGTAAGCACAGATCCCTCCCCTAACCACAGAATGAGTTATTCCTGCCATTTCCCTCTCTCACGTGGCACATTTCTCCTCACACCAGTCCCCTCTACTCTGCTGGACTTGCTAGACCTGGAAAAAACATTTTGTCTCTTTTCTCATACTATTAACTGTTACCTATGAAATTCAGGTGGTCTCACTACCATTGATAGTGGGTGTTTTATTTCCTGGGTATGGACTGCATGCAAATAAAGATCTACAGTGGCCTGCTCCACCTACCCAGCCACTTCCAGCTGCTGGCAGAAGGAATTCTTTGACAGTAGCTGCTACTGACTAACCCAAAATTCAGGATCACCACTCCATCATACTGGGCTTTCCAGGCCTGCTTTCTAAATCCTGCTTGCTGTCTCTTGTCCTCTCCTTACACCATGAGCTCTTTAGGGCTGGGATGGTCTTCCATTGTTCCATGTTGGCATCGAGGGAGAACAGCAGTGCCATCGTCACCAATCAGAGCCACCTGGAGCTACAGCAATTTTTAAAAAGTTTTTAAACCTTCTCAGAGATATTGGAGGCAGCAAAACTACAAGATTAAAGAATTTCCCAGCAAAGCAAGGACCCTTGACAGAACAAAAGCAGTCTTGTGAGAGAAATAGCCTCAGGCCCTGCTCATCTGGCTTACCATTGCTGACCTTGCTTTTCTACGAACTGGGGAAAAGTGTCAGAAAGGACAAAACTCTTTTCAACAGGAAAAAAAAAAAAAAAGAGATCTGGGCAGAGACAGGAAAATTTGGGGCTTTCCAAGCCAATGGGTCAACTCCTCAGTCAATACCACAGAGACAGGAAACTTCATTCCCTTTTTTTTAATAGATATTTCTCACATATATATATATATGTGTGTGTGTGTGTGTGTGTGTGTAATGTGGATGTCAACACACACAAAATTCAGGAAGAAAAAGACATAAAAAACAGTCCTTGACAAGACCCTAGGTCTTCCTTAGGCCTCTGTCTGTTCCTAGAAAAATTATCTCTCAACAAAATCACTTAATGTCTTGTTAAGATTTTTACCTCCTTTCTATCTATCAATTACTTTGGAAACACTCCTTCCATTTCAGGAAGGGAGGAGGAACAACTAAACTTAGGTTTGCTGAACAGCGGTTCCACCTTCCCACTGGCCTCCCCAAATCCCCCAGGTCTGAAGAAATCCAGCAGGTGATGACAGAGTCAATCAGCTCGGCATCCAGTTAGAGGAAATGTATTAGTACAAATTCTCACCAGGCAAACAAGCACGGAAAGCTGGAGAAAGCCACTTCTGAACGCTGACCTGCCCAGGGTACATGCTCAGACCTCAGGAATTAAGATCACAGACCAGGGAAAAAACCAAGATTGGGGAAAAAACAACCTGAACAACTCTACAGGCACCAAACTATAAAATCAGCTACAGCACTGCAAGCAGAGTAAGACACTACGTGTTCTATAGTCCTTGGATATTGAGTCCAAGAACATCCTTCGTCTCGCCAAACACTTGTTGAATACTAAAGTATTTTAACATATCAGGTTTATTAGATCACTGTTTGGAAGCCTTTCCAAAAATACTGATCTGGAAAAGCAATTACTATTCCAGGGAGCATAGCTGAGCTGTGGAAAGCCACATGTGCTAGAAAACCTTGACTTGTTTTAAAGCAGTCAGTGGAAGTGCAGGGGGAAGAACAGGATAGAAATAACTTGCATAAAAATCCAGAATTAAGGAGATCAGGAGAGAAGGTAAAAGGTTCACAAAGGTCCATCAGATGAAGGCCTATCAGATCTAATAAAATTAGACTTCCCAAGAACTGAATAATTTTTGAATCATGTATGTGGACACTGTAGACAAACCACAGCCCGTGATTTTCCAGTGCAGAACACTGTTTCCAGATGCTGGTACAGTTTTTCAGTATTTTGCTTTTCTGAGTCAAGCGAGACAGGCTTCTTCTTTGATGGAAACATTTGAAAAAAATATTTGAACCAAACAGCTAATCTTTGTCATAGAATCACAGAATCAGTGAGGTTGGAAAAGAACTCTGAGATCATCGAGTCCAACCTTTGACCGAACACCACCTTGTACACTAAACCATGCACTGAGTACCAACATCCAGTCTTTCTTGAACACTTCCAGGGACAGTGGCTCCACCACTGCCCCAGGCAGCCCATTCCAATGTCTAATCACCCTTTCTGTGAAGAAAATCCTCCTAATGTCCAACCTGAACCTCCTTTCCATACAGAAGTAAAAAAATGTGCAAAGTTTACACTGCAAACTGCCTCCTTCTTTATCACTTTCTCTATCGCTTCTGTAGGATTAGCTCTGCCTGGTATGTCCCTGGGTGGCGTGGAAGGACTTGGAGTGAAACAGAAATGCAAAATCTTTCCTGAGAGACAAAAGTGTGCCAAGAAAGAGACAATGCAAAATAATTTTGCAGTCGACTACCAGAACATACTGAAACCCAGCTCAGACTTTCCAATATCCCTGCTGAAAATTACTTGCACACAAACAAATTAAAAAGAATGTGACGAGACTGCTTATGGAGATATTAGAGAATCACTGAGGATTTTTTTCTTATATTTATGTAGATCTATAACCATCCTGTTCCTGGATTATTTTATGAAACAGCAAGTCTCAAGCGAAATCACGGCAGGGAGTGATGGAGTGGAAAGCAGTTGTGAGGAGGACTGTGGCAGGAAGGATGAGGCAGCAGGCTGAGGTGGGGATAGCAAGGCATGTACTGGGATCTGTACTGGCTGTGGGTTCTTTGCCCCATGGCCCGTAGCAGGGCAGTGAAGCACCCTCTGTCTGAGGGGTTTGCAGCCTGACGGCACGGAAGCGACAAAGGTATCTGACAGCCTGATGACCTATGACTTAGTTTTCCATGATGATAAAAAGGTAGTACCATTTTAATTTTCCTGAGTTTATATAGCCACGTATTCTCTGTCTCATTTATTAACGCAGTTTCTGACTGCTTTTCCCATTCCTGACGAAAATGCTCCAGACTCCCAAAAGTAAAGGCTGATGCTGGAGCAAGCTTAACACACCAGAACACAGTATCTTTACATATAAGAAATTTTAACTTTGAAGGCTAGACAGAAATAAAGACTGTGAGAATATTACTGCTGGACCACCTGCCTTTGGAAAAACAAGCAAAAAAAGACAATTTGCAGTAGAGATCTTCTGAAATCAATGGGTACATTAACCAAGAAACAGGACACAGATTTTTCCTGCTTTTTAATCCTTGTAAACCGTTGTTTACTGTCCTTCCCGGTCTTCCTCATTGTACACATTTATACAGATACTTTCTCCTTCCATTTTCCTCATCTTTTCCAACAAAAGAATGGCTTTTGCCATCTGTCTCGCTCTGCTTCTGCCACTAGGGAACAATGTCACAGACTGAGCCTCATATAAAAGGCCATGAAGATCTAGTGAGCCACGGGACCCTGATGATTCAGGGATGCTGCAGCACCATGCACCATGTTAGCAGGATAGCGCTGCCTGGCCTTGCCATAAAAACATGCAAGGGCAAATATATCCCACAGACACAATGCTGTACGTCCCATGACTCTGCTGAAAATAACAAGCAATGCGTGATGGGCTGTCATAAAAAAATTGCATTCAAGTGAACTGGTTGGATTTTAGTCGTAAGTTCATTTTGTTCTAGGTTTTCAAGGCTCTTCCCTCTTTACTGGTGCACAGAGGTAGTGACTGTGATTCAAGTACAGCCCTGTTCTCAAACAGGTTAAGATGTCTGTCTGAGCTGACCCTGTCAGTGCCCCAGGGCTTTCAGAGGCAAGGCTGCAGGCTTCACCTTTGCTACAAGGAGAAGTGGATGCAGGCACACTGAGTAAACAAATTGGAGACAGATCTAATAATGCCTTCACCAGCAAAGACAGAAGAGCCATATTCAGCATCAGGCAATAAAAAGTAACTCGTACAATTTCTATTTATTACTTGAAGTAATTTTTTTCCTACTGTTTTTCCATGCTATGACTTAGCAACTTCTCCTATTTCAATGTGTAAGTTAACCCTCTCGTTAATCAATACCTAACTATATTGTAAGAGACACAAACTTGTTCTAATGGGCCACTGCTGAGAATTAAATACTTAATAACTGAGCACTGCAATTATTTGTGCTTAAACTGGTTTCCTCTTGATGATCAAACATCTGGGTAGATAATTTTAACTAAAAAGCTCTATAAACAAGGTGCACATTGAACAAACCAAATATGTTTTGAAATTTAGTTTCATAGGTATAAAAGCAAGAGATCCACATATTGCTGCCAAGAGCCCATGAGTGCAATTCTTTCTTTAGATAATGTTCTCTTTTCTGCTTTCTAAAAAAAACATTTATCTAGTTTATGATTCAAAGTCTAGGTAAGTGCCTGAACATTCTGTCTCACAACTCCACACCTCATTTTAAAACGTAGGCAATTAAGGAATAATGAAAATTTGTTAAGTAGTCAGAACATACGGCATATAACAAATCACAACACTTGGGATCACTGATGGATATTTTATGAGAAGCTCCGTAGTACTGTCTACAACAGAGTAGGATAGAAATGCTCTGTGAGACCAAGCAGAGGCCAGTGAATGCCAACCACTAAATCTGGAATTTGCAGCAGGTAGAAATGTCCCAACTCCACTCTCTCCCTTTTACAGCCCGTCCACCTTCAGCTGTCTTGCAGAAATCCTTCAGTCACATAAAGAGCACTTTGGGGGAGCTGCACCTATGGGATGTCAGTACAGTGATGCTTTCTAATAGTCCTCAGCAAGATACAGTGCTGGAAGTTTAACGTGGAGTCATTTGTAAGGGGTAGCAGAAGAGATAATTTCTATTATATGCTTTGGGGCAAAACTCCTGCTGAGCAGAGATGTAACAAAGCAGCCAGACAGAAATTAACAGTGAAGTAATGAATTTCCATCTCTCCAGTAAAAATTTGTTCCAGTAAAAATCTGTTTTGGTAGGGATTACTTTTGTACAACACATAACAAGACAAATATAACAAAACAATAAACTAACCAAAGGGAACTAATTATTTAAGAAACTTTAAGAAGAACGTCTGCATTCCCAAAAACACACAGAAGCCAAAGACACAGCCAAGAAAACTCTGAAATTGCACACATTCATTTGGTGTGTGAAGAACAGACACTTGACATGAAAATTAGAATTCACAGCATTGAATTCACTGATTATCATTTAAGTTGGAACCACAGCCATTGGGGCAGGAGGGAGTGAGGCAGCACGGGGTCTGCAGAAGGCTCTTGGAGGAGGATGTCTGTGATAAAAGGGAACTGCAAACAGGTATGTGGGACACTCAAAGCTGCTTACTGACTGAAACAACCAGGTGTCACAGAGACGGGGACTCAGTTCAGTAGCCAGCTTGTGCTGCTGTGTCTCTGCTGCAGTGCAGTGCACAGATACAGACACAGGTCCTAAAATCCCTAGGGCAGCACAGAGCTGGGTGTAAGTTACCCGCGTGGGTGTTTGTCCTGCGGTGCAGGCCCGGCTCCAGCGGCTCTCGGGTACTGCTAATGCCCACACAAGATCTGCAGGGACCACAGCCCACGGGGATCCTCAGAACAAGCCAGGAACAGCAGATTTAGCACAGAAAAAGAGAAACCACAACCCTCTTATGAGAAGAAGTTGATACTGACATACATCTGAGTATCTAATCCAAACCTGAAGAGTAATCCTACTGCAGAACAATTCAAACTGTTGCAGCCTGAAAGCTGCTTTTTACCAGAAAGTGCCATTTCCTGATCTTTCATTTTATCTGAAAGGAATCTATTTTGAGAGGCAGTATTTTGTTTCACTTCTTGATACCAAGTGTTGTCCCCACAAAGGGGCCTGGGGAGCACAACAGGCCCTTCCCCACAGCAGAGGGTTTCCCTGGCTGGTTGTGGCAGACAGAAAAGGGGGAACCCCCAGCAAGATGTGGGGAACCCATGCTCTGACAGAGGCTCCCACAGGAGGCAAGGGGTCGGCAGTGGGCTCTCCGAAACCTTCTTCCCATCACCCTGCTGTTATCCAAGGGCACTGAGTCGACTGAAACAAAGCTTGAAAGCAGGAAGCTGCCAGCCAGAACAAAAGGGGAAATTGTCTGCAAAACCTTTTCATTTTGGTTCTGTCCTGCCTAATCACTTCAAGTTTTCTCTGTGTAAGATGTGAGATATTGTAGTTCACATCCAAATACAATGTGGCTTTAGGAGTCTAATGGCTCTGCCACTGGGCAGATCCCTTTCCCAGCTCCAGCCAACTCAAGGTTTTATAAAAACTTTCCTTCTCCCTTCCTCCCAGGGTTAATCCAACTTTAATGACCACAACATTATTTAGGGTATTGTACCACCCTTGTGGTACAATACTGTCCTTCCTGTAACATTTTCTTCTATCCCAGACAATACTTACTTTATGCAAGTCAGTGACTTTCTAGCACAAAATATGAGAGCCAGCACCCACCACTCACCATGGGTCTGGAAATTCATAGTGAGCACAGGAGGTGGGATGTGTTTGTGATGTGAAGAATGACTTCATACTAAATGTTGGCCAGCAGGCTAACAGCAAAACAGGGAGGAGCCAGGAGCAAAGTGTATTTCCAGCCCATGAAAATGTGCTTTGCACCTATACTTTTCTTATCCAAGGAATTTTTGTGCCTCAGAAACTGAAAACGAAAAGGTGCCTCACTCTATGGGGGGAAGAAGAAGGATCACAGCACCAGATGTTACAAGACCCTTTGACCTGGGGATATACAAGGTTAAACCCTGCCCCTGAAAAAAATAGCCCAGCTGACACCCAGAACAGACTGTCAGTGGAAGGTAGTAGTCTTCAAAAGGAAATACATTTTTTGTGTCTTTCAGAGTAAAGACACGACTAACAAATTACATTTTTCAGGCTGAAAAAAGACATAACTCTCCACAAAAAATTATGTAGTCCTGTAACCCCCACTTCAAATAAACAGCAGTAACCACCCATTTTGATTTTATTGTTAAGAGCAACAATGTCAGTAGCAGTACAGCATAACAATATTTTAATGCCACAACATATGCAGAAGAATTCTGCAAATATTATATTTATAAGTTGGAGCTAACCTCATTAACTGCCTGCAGCATTGCTTCAGTTCATTACGTGACACAAACAGAACAAATTTATATAACTGTATCTAAAATTACAAACAGGTAGTTCTATCCTTCCAGGACTACATCTCAGCAGTGGTATTTATGCAGCCATAAATAAAGTCCTGCCAGCATTTTGATTATAAAACTGTATTTGTAGGATTTATTTTTTAAGTTGGTTGGAAAAATGTGATTTAACTTCAAAGTTACTACTAAGATTTTGTCTTTAGTGATTTTGTACAACTAATAAGTCCTTATTACCTAGAATAATTTTACATAGACTCAAATTAAAAGAAGTCAGCAATATGGGAATGAGATTATTTCTCAGAGAGACATTGACAAGTTCACTAGGACAGATATTCGAACTAATCACAGATTTTCCAAACCTAGGTCTGTAGTGGAGCTGAGCATCCATTTTGGAAATGGCAATGGATGTCTGTAAGGGTGAAAATCCTTACAGAAACATGGTAACACTACAAATAAATGTCATTAAAATTCCAAGAGGTTAAAGGCTGAGATCAAATAAACATACCAAAAATATTTATCTCTGCAGATGTTTACATCGGATCAGTTCACAGCTATACTCCTTTGTTGTCTTAAAAGAAAAGAAAAAGACAATGAAAAGAATCAGACCCTACAGCTACGTTTCCCCAACAATATCTTTTGTCATGGACACAGAAGCAGCAGTGGGGGGTATGGTTTAGTGAGGTTATAATTCATCTCCACCAAGAGTTTCCTGACAAAAGCAGCGTGAAGTGTCATTCTTCCCTTCCTCTGGGAGTTGGTGAAAGTGGTTTTGTCTTGCTTTTTTCTGTCCCTTACAATATAAGGTGTCAGAAGCTTCCAGTCTATTCCTCAGGTTTTTCTGGAGTCTTTTGTCCATTTTTATCACTTGGCATTGTGCCCTTCCCCGAGTTTATAAATCTTTGATGAGATCATATGCTGCTGCTCGCTGGAGGTCTGTATCTGGGAGGTGCCGAGGGTGTAGCACCGTGTGACACTCGTGTGCCAAGAGCCCCCCAAACATGACTTAACTCCTGGGCCAGACCACAACATGGTGACAAAGGCGTCAAATTAAGTGCTATGAACACCCACCCAGAGACCTTACTGCCCCTTCCCTTTACCCCTAAGGAACATAATAAATTTTAAATACTTTAATATTTTAGGTAAATATTAAAATAAATACTAGGTGGTTTTCAAGTATCTTTTCGAAGCAAGAAAAAAAATGAAAAAATGAAATAGGAATATATGCCTGATTAAAAACAAACCAGCTAGCAGCTGATGCCTGTGACTCTAGGGTAGGCTCAGATGGGTGTTACTGTTGTTACTGCTTGGAATATAACAAACCAAGAGCTTGGATCGCGGCTTCCCAGCCCCTCAAGGGGCAGGATCCCTCAAATTAAGCAAGAGCCCACCAAGAACTGGCTGTCCTGAACCCACCACATCTGGAGCTAAGAGGAGGAATAGGTAACAACCTGGTAAACCTTCTACCCCAATGGACACTGAAATTACAGTGAGACAGAGAGCAGGCTGTCCTCCCACCAGTCCCTGCAGCACACGTCAGCAGAGATATCTGACATTAAAAACACTCTTGGATATTCCCAGTACAGGAGGGACATGGAGCTGCTGGAGCAAGTCAAGATGATCAGAGGGATGGAGCAGCTCTCCTTGAGGAGAGGCTGAGAGAATTGGGGTTCTTCAGCCTGGAGAAGAGAAGGCTCAAGGGTGACCTCCCTGTGGCCTCCCAGTGCCTGGAGGGAGCCTGCAGGAAAGATGGAGAGGGACTGTTCACTAGAGCATGGAGTGGCAGGACAGGGAGGAATGGATCCAAACTGACAGAGAGTACTTTTAGATCAGATGTTAGAAAGAAATTCCATACTGTGAGGGTGCTGAGGTCCTGGCACAGGCTGCCCAGAGAAGCTGTGGCTGCCCCATCCCTTGAAGTGTTCAAGGCCAGTTTGGATGGGGCTCTGAGCAACCTGGTCTGGTGGGAAGTGTCCCTGCCCATGGCAGAGGGGTTGGAACTGAATGACCTTTATGGTCCTTTTCAACCCAAATCTTTCTGTGAGTCTATGATATCATAAACTAAGCAAAGGTCTGAGTCCAACAAAGCTCAGGCAGAAAAAAGGTTCATAATTAACATATATATATATTTAACCATCTGAAACAGCTTCTGACACCGGATGCTGTAAATTATTTAGGAGCATATAAGTCAGATTTTTTTGGGCAAATTTTCATTTAAATTTTTCATTTAAAGCTATTTTGACCCCAACAAAGAGGAAAAAAAGAAGATACCAATCAAAACAGGTAATAAAGATTAGAGGGGAATTTTTATAAAATGTGTGACTCTGAGATGGCTTTTTTCTAATTTGAAATAAAAAGATGCAAACCTCAAAACCTTTGCAAACAAACAAATTGTGTACTTTGTGTGTTGCAGAATCTCAAAGGGGAATTATGCTAAATCAGTCCTGACTCCATTAATCTGTTCCTGCCCTGGAAATTGTTCTTACAAGACACACAATAGATTATTAAGAAGGGTACTTTTTAAATTGTTATTACTCATGCAGGTGAAGTATTTTAAATATGAATCATAAGCTGACACAATGCATTAAAAAATCCAGGAATCTCTATGTCACGTCTCACGAAGTAGTTGCCACTGAGATGCATTAGACCATCATCTGAAGTCTCCTCTCCAGGGGAAAGTGAAGCACTAAATTGCACAAAAACCTATCATTGCTTTTGTGGGACAACCCTGAATGTGGCAGGAGATGGAAGAGATGACCTACCAAGAGTTGCCTTCAATTTTGGTGACATTTAAACACCAAAAGTCAGAACCTCAAGGGATTTTTAAAAAGAAGAAAAACACAAAGGGGGGGAAAAAAAACTATTTAAATTCGAAATTTGTAAAAAAATATTTGTTGATGGAAGGAAAAGGCTAATGGGAGAAACACGGGAGTAGCTGCTTCCAAGAAAGGTGATGAACCAATTCATCAGGAAATTATGGTTTCTTCCTGTTAGCTGTCCTCATCACACAGGGAGAGAGCACAGCTGCCAGACACTGCCCGGGGCACGAGGAGTCACTCTTCCTCCCAGAGAGGCACCCAGCTGAGAAGCAAAATGTGCAGTTCCGTGCTTCAGTCCATGTTGGAGATCACCCAGACAAAAAATAAAAATACCCTAATGGAGGTTTCCATTCACACCCTTGGGAAGCCTTCTCTTTTCCAAATTTCCACTGAAGGGAGCCCTATCTGAAAATTATTTTAAAGCTTGTTTCTAATGGCATCATGATATAAGTGAACATCCAGCACTAAGGGAGAGAACACCGCCTAAGAAACATGGAGTGTCACAGTAAAATACCATCCCCAACAGTCATGAATGGGTTAGCAAGATGCACAAATATAAACACATTTAAACACCAAAAGTTTAAAATAAAGCCAGTCTAAAGACTAAGTAATACACCATAGAATCATAGAATGGTTTAGGTTGGAAGGGACCTTAAAGATGATTCAGTTCCAACTCCCCTGCCATGGGCAGGGACACTTCCCCCCAGACCAGGTTGCTCAGAGCTCCATCCAAACTGGCCTTGAACACTTCAAGGGATGGGGCAGCCACAGCTTCTCTGGGCAGCCTGTGCCAGGGCCTCAGCACCCTCAGAGTACGGAATTTCTTTCTAACATCTCATCTAAACCTACTCTCTGTCAGTTTGGATCCATTCCTCCCTGTCCTGTCACTCCATGCTCTAGTGAATAGTCCCTCTCCATCTTTCTTGCAGGCTCCCTCCAGGTACTGGGAGGCCACCCAGGCTGAACAACCTCAATTTTCTCAGCCTCTCCTCAAGGAGTGCTGCTCCATCCCTCTGATCATCTTGGTGGCTTCCTCTGGATTCGCTCTAACATCTCCACGTCCTTCCTGCACTGCACACCCCAGATCTGGACACAGCACTGCAGGTGGGGTCACACTTGGGTGGGGCAGAGGGGCAGAATCCCCTCCCTCACCTGCTGCCCACAGGGTTTTGGACGCAGCCCAGGGCATCGATCTAGAGTTAGTTTGTGTGCAAGAAGTTTTAGAACTGAGCTTGCTAAGCAAGTGCCAGGGAAAAATCTGACCATCTTTCTCGCCCTCTTCAAGTGTTTTCAAAACATAATTGTCACTTCTGCCTGGAGGAAATTTGTTTTTCCCATCCCAGCCTGCTATCTATACCCTGAAGCTGTAACAAGGCCCTGTTAACAGAGTTTTCTAGTTACAGTTTCTCTTCTAAAAGCAAAGGACATCTTCATGCTGCTGTGGGTTCTGTTACCAGGAGTTCTGATTTACCCAATACAAAGGCAACAATATTTTTTCTAGCCTTACATGAGAGGCAGAATTCAGCTTGACTTAACAAAGCTTTTTCAACAGTGAGGCAACATTTGGCTTCGAGTCTGCCGTTCAAACAGCAGCTTACCTTTGGGAATGAGGAGTACATTTCTTTCCCAGAGCCAGATTTTTGTAATGATAAAAACGTTCCTGTTAAGCATCGATGCATATAACTAATTTGGACAAGTTAGGAAACCCACTCTTTGCTCATTACCTGGAATTTACAGTATCTGTGGGAAAAATATCAGTTATGGCACAGATTCTCATAATGTCATCTGTGCTTCACCAGTGCTGAGCTAAGAAGTTTCCAGATAAGCTTGCTATTATCTGATAGCAATGAGTCCTCTGCAACTGCTGGACTGCATTAGGGGGAACAAAATACTCCTGAAATATTTATTTTTCTTCTGAGCAATAGCTGAAGTATTGATAAAGCAGAAAGGCAGAATATAAAGGCAGAACTGGAAGGCACAGACTGCAGCCTAAAGTACAGCGAAAATGTGGGCCACGCTCTGAAAACATTTGCAAACACTTGACTTGAAGCACTTAGAGAGCAATGGGATGTTCACGGACATGTTTTATAAGGGCAAACACTTATATATACAGTAGTTTAAGGGGGGGAGGGGGAAACACTGAGGTTACAAACGGGCAAAGCAGCTAAAGATGTGTAATAACAGCAAATTATTCTGCACAATTTCAGATATGGCTCTCCTCAGCACACAGGTTGATAGTGATAGCACTAGCTACATTGAAAATGCTTCTTTTACAGCAAAAGTATGCTTTAAGATAATTATTGTATGGAGAACCACTTGAGAATTAGGAAATGCTAGTTTGAAATTAATGTGTATAGCCTTGATTTGGTCCATTGTACTGTACTACATGGATGGCTGCTTTGCCCCAAATAACATCTGCCTGACTCAGAAGAAGGAATGGATGTTCTAACTACTAACAAATTTAATTTTTGCTGTTGACATGAGGCCACTTTAAGTTTACTTTTCGCTCAGGTGCTGCTCAAAATCAGCCATGAAAACCAATTTATAAAAATATCCTGGCATGAGTCATGACATTTGACATGGAATTATCTGTGTGCTTAATAATGTTCCTCAGCTTATTTTCATACTAATGAAATAGCACTATTATTTGCATTTGAGAACTGCATGGAAACATATTTGCCTAAAAAGTCTCTTTCATCTCTGAAGCAGACCATGTTCCACATAGATGCACTCTTTACTGAATATCTTTGTTAAAACATTAAGAAGTCTGAAAATTCAACTATTGGTTAAAACTTGTTTAAGCAATAAAATACTATCAGACAGGGGCAAAGGCTTGTCCTGTAGCCAAATATCTAATCTCAACTCCAAAACTCAGAAGTGTTACGACTATTTCAGGAAAAGAACAATACCACTCTTATGCTTGGGAACTGGAGAGCCATTTTACCTGAAAAATATGAAAAATAAATAAACCTGGCAAACATCCAGTGATGAATCTTTCATTTTGCACAAATAGGGGGACAAATTTACAAGCTATAAGAAGATAGTTGTATGCAAAGGATCACTCCACCTCTGAAGTATCCAACTGTGATGGGTTGACCCTGGCTGGATGCTGGGTCACTTCCCTCCTCAACTTGACTGGGGAGAGAAAATATAATGAAAGGCTCATGGGTTGAGATAAGGGCAGGGAGAGATCACTCACCAATTACCATATTGGGCAAAACAAACTCAACTTGGGGAAATTTGATTTCTTACCAATCAAATCAGAGAATAGTAATGAGAGAAAATAATCTTAAACCTTAAAACACCTTCCCCTCTACCCCTTGCTTCTTCCTGGGCTCAGCTTCACTCCCGATTGTTCTGTCTCCTCTAGAAGAGTACAGAGGGACAGGGAACAGGGGTAGAGAGGCAGCCTGTGGTTAGTTCAACTCACACACGTTGTTTCCACCACTCCTTCCTCCCCAGGGAGAGATGCTTCACACTCTTTTCCTGCTCCAGTGTGGGATCCCTGCCATGGGGCACAGTCCTTCACTGAATTTTCCAATGTGGGTCCATTCCATGGTGTGCAGTCCTTCAGGAACAGGCTGCTCCAGCATGAGTCGCCCGTGCTATTAAAGCCCTGCCAGCAAACCTGCTTCAGCGTGGGATCCTCTCTCCGTGGGCCCACAGGTCCTGTTAGGAGCCTGCTCCAGTGCAGGCTTCCTACAGTCCCAGCCTCCTTTGAGCATCCCCTGGCTCCAGTGCAGGTCTCCTCTTCAGGCTGCAGGGGCACAGCTGCCTCACCATGGGCTGCACCCCAGGCTGCAGGGGAATTAGCTCTGGTGCCTGGAGCACCTCCTCACCCTCCTTCTGCACCGACCTTGGTCTCTGCAGGGCTGTTGCTCTCACGTATTTTCACTCTTCTCTCCAGCTGCAATTGCTTTTGCACAGTAACCCTTTTTCTGTCATTAAATACATTCTCCCAGAGACTCTACCACCATTCCTGCTGAGCTCAGCCTTGGCCAGCAGCAGGTCCGTCTTGGAGCTGGCTGGCATTGGCTCTATTGGACATGGGAGAAGCTTCTGGAAGCTTCACAGAAGCCTCCCTGGTAGCCCCACTCCTCCACGGTCCCCCCACCCCCCAAACCTTCCCATGCAAACCCTACATACCAGAGCTTTATTTGTAAACACTGCTGCAAAGATTTTAACCATTTTCCCTTCAGCATCACACAAAGTAGGTACAACAGTAGTTTAGTAATGAGAGAAGCAAGTTTAAGTCCCCTCAGTTTAGACCATCATTGGCCTTGTCCTTCAGGTCCCAGTGTGAAAGAGAGGAATACATCCAAGGCTGACACACTTCCATCTGTCAGGGCTGGGAGTCACAGGGGCACCTACGACAGTGAGAGATGCTCTGTGCTAACAGCAGATTTTAGTAAATGCATTTTTAAAAAAATTCATACTACAGCAAGAAGAACTTCTTCCTTTAAAGAGAATATGAATCATTTAATGCCCCCTGAAATGCATTACTTTCATGCACTGTAGCAAAATAAATATTTTACAAACAATGAACTTCCATCTTTCTGAATTCTTATTCATCTCCAGTTACAAACGGTTTAAGCCTGGTTTCCCATCTTACAGAGCTAGAAAAGCCAGAAAGTTTCTGCACAAATCATCTTTTCACAGTGGGCTTGCTATTTAAACTCACTTAAATATGTAAATCTAATTATTTGTCTCAGAAGTTTTTGCATATTCATTTTAAGAATGCAATACACAGAAGTCTGTTTTTAATGCCGAGGCCTAACCCTACAGTCTCAGAGAAGAACCCACGACCAAATAAACTGACATGTGGAACAACTAATTCAGAGAATGAGATCTGTTTAATTAGTCCATTAAAACAACATATACAGTTGTGAAATCTGTGTTATTAGAAGCTTTTTTCTTTAATCTATGCTGAATCATTTTCCAAATCTTTCCATGAAGTATCAGCAGGTCTTTAAGATCAAGTATTGTTAGCAAATGTTCTCCTGATACAACCCATCTGTTAGGTGTTAGTGTTGATCTTTTCTCAACATTCATAAAACACTCTTCTCTCTATTGTAGATTACGAATATTAGCAACCGTGTAGAAACAGCTTTGTTTAGATCTGCCAAGACCCTCTGTCCTGCAAAATGTTGAGTATTAATTTCCAGTAAAAACAAATTCCAAAGGATTTTTAATATTTTTAATTAGTGTGTGCTTTTTAATCTCATTAAAAGTATAATCAGAAGATCATTTGTTATGTAAACATTATAATTTCTGTACATTGAGAACAAACACAAAATTTTTATTTTAGAATATTAATTAATTTTGATGTTAAACTTATCAGAAAAGCTGCCAATTTGCATGTTAGTCACTTACAGTCTTTTAAACCTTACAGAGAATCTATTTAGACATAAACAGTTAAACACTGAAAGATGAAGCTAAAATAGCCATAAAAAGGACAAAAGAGGAGGAAGCACATTTTCTACATCTGAGGCAAAGCAAACAATTGCAGTAGTAATTACAGCCCTTTTCTTTAAAGGAGACTTTAGACCAATTGTCCTGAGGCCACTGAAGGAAGAACAAGATTTAGTTACAGTGGCCATTTGATACTGCAATTTATTGCTTGCAGTATTTTCCTTGAAACAAGATATTTAAGAGAGCCAGTTGCTTGGTGTTAAAAGCTTAATTTTCAAAGCAAATTTGAAGAATGATTCCAGATTTTGACATGGCCAGTCTTCTTATTACTGCTCACATATTTTCCTTGGGCTATGAAAACAATTCCAGATTGTTTTTTTCATTTTGACCATAGCAAATGAATAATGTGGCCATGCAAGTGATACAGTCAGAAAATCAAGGTCAGGCAATTCTGCTCTTAGGTTCTTTACTGATACCCAATATTAATAATGTTTTATTATTAAATTACATGTTTAAATATGTATATTTTAAAATGTTTTATATGCTTTGTAAAATATTATAAGCAGAATATATTTATGTTATTAATTCTTCATATAATAACTTAGAATGACCCAGAAGTAATTTTAAGAAAAAAACTCTGTTTATGTAATGAATAGACAAAAGAAGCCCAAATCAGGGCTGTCTGTAGGTATGTGCACAAACTCACACATATTTTAAGACTCAGTATGTCGACATGAGACCAAGATTGGGAACCTGAGCTACTAAAACTATATATTTAAACTTTATGGCTGAGATTCTTTAAACACCTATTCTGATTTGACTTTAAACATATGGAAATAAATGGCCACAGTGAAGTGATCTGATGTGGGCAAGTCTAACCTGCTGCCCGCCCTCCAGTGAGGGAGAGCTGACAGAGCTTTGAGCCTCTGGAGGAACAGCTTGGCACTGCACAGGATGGAATTTTTCAAGTGCTTGTGCGACAGAGGATTATGAATAGGCAAATGCAGACTCATGGATAAATGAGTTTTCAAAATGATAGCTCCCTTCTCTAAATGTCCAATCCATGGCAATCAGTCCTGCTCACATGAGCTGACAAAACAGACAAGGATTTGCTAATACTACTTGGAAGCAGAGGGAATATGATGGTCAGTAAATATTGAATGAGCTAGGTATGTTCCTTCCCTACAGCTGGAAGGGGCTTTGCCAGGAAATGATTAGGAAAGTAAAACAGCGCAGATGATGTAAGAAAGGGCATAATCAGAAGATCAAACTAAATGAAAAGAAAGTAAGGAAACAGAGAGAGAAAAAGAGTGAAGGAAAATAGCAATAAAGTTCACATTAGACTAAAAAGGAGCGCTTGAGAGAGGAGAGATTAACACACAGCTGCAGATCAGATAGGCTGCAATAGAAAATAGTGGGAATGGGGAGACCAGGAACATCTCCAATGTCTGAGAGCTTCCACTGCCACTGGTTTGACAGGCTCCTGCCAAGCCGATCTCTATTCTGAGCCTGTTTCATCTCAGTGACACTCTTCTTTCCTAAACCCACATCACACAGGGCCAAGCAGCATGCAAAGCATCCTGCTCCTTCTTCTCCTCCTGTGTTATCTCGGCTCCAACAGGTCCCCTGCCGCTTCCTGCCAGCTACCCATCCACACCCAACAACCTGACCCAGCGTCAGGGAACTCATGTGCTCGAGTGCTGCGTTTTCCTGTTCCATTCATCCATCTCTGTTCCCCGCCCACAACTGGGGGAAAGATAAAAATCCATGTACATGCAGCTGCTCAAGGAACAGATGGGAAATAAGAGAACTGATGAGTGTAATGCCAGCTCCTCGAACATCTCACCATTAAAATATACAAAATGATTTCGCTTAGTTTTTCTTATCTGTACTCTGGGATTAACACTTCCAGTCTGTTTGTGCACAGTCTTTTAAAACATGATGATGAAAATTCCCTTAGCAACGTTAAATATTAGTACAATTAATGTCATGGCATATTTGAGAGTAAAGGTATTATTCAAGTGGTTATGAGAATTTGTCAAATTCTTGTCTCACTCCGACTTCTCAAATACTGGAATGAAAAAAAGCCCTAAAAATAATGGGAAATGCTGATGCTGTCCATTTGAATAACATGAAAACCTAGATATTAGTAATCTCAGCTCAGTTTCTGACAGATAGTTCCTCAGAATGTACAGCTGCTCTTAATTTTCCTTGTTGTTCATTACTAATACCAGAAGTCTTCAATGTATCAGATGAAGACATTAAATAAATTAAAATCTCATTTTCGCATCAAAAGTAATTAGCACACTTTTTTACATCCTAGCCAGGTACTTCTCTTATTACTTGTTATTCTCTTTGGCACGTACATTGGCTGGGGAGAAGAAGTTTATATTTTATACGGTCTGACAAGACAAATTTATTCCACAAGGACTACAAGCAAAACGATTCCACGTATTTGCTAAAAAAAATCAGCAGAAATCAATATGCAAAATCTTCATGCAGCTGGCCACAAGAAATTCCAGTGTAACTATTTTTGCCAGAATCACTGCTATCTGAATTGAGGAAATTAGAATACCCTCCTGACACTAACACTACTAAAAAAAAAAAAAAAAAAATTAAATTTGCAAAGTGATGCTGTAATTAACATGGCCCTTGGGGTCTTGAGCTGATGTTCTACCCAACTGCAGAGAAGAGTGGAGAAACTTAAAAGGCACCCAAACGCCATTTCAGCCTGACACAGCACTATCTACCACAGCAATAATAGCAATAATTTGTATCAATGGCTTCAGAATTACTGTCGCTGAGATGTACTTTATTATGTTTCACCCGTCCTTCAGCAGACTTTCAGTGCTATAGAGCAGAAGAGGAGCTGGGTCAGAAGCAATAACTCACTACACAAAGCCTTCGCCTTGATAAGACAGAAAAAAGCAGTTACCATTTCTGACTTTGAAAAAATTCAAGAAATGTTTTGATACCTAGATTCACTCATGCCGATATCATTAAGATAGAAAGGCAAGGAATACATCACTAATGATCCAGTTTGTATTTCCAGTTCCTCAATCATACAGGGCTTTTCACCTCAGGTAGTAATCCAGCTTTCTCCAAATTTTTTGCCTCAGCATCTACAGCTTGGATGTTTTTTTAAGCTTTATTCAACCATCCATGCAAACCAGCTACGCCCCAGACTCATAGCAAGCTAGTTATAAACATTTGTTTATTCTTGCCTCCTTCCTCTGTACTTAATTTATGCTACATTTTAGAAGCTTTTAATTAGGGAGCATCTACTGATAACAGGAAGGATATGGTTTAAAAGTACAAGAACAAACTGGGATAGGAATTAAGCTAAAATAAAAAGAAAGCATGAGAATATTGTTCATTCTAACTCAGAGCTGTGACTTCCTTGTACCGTTTATGACTGACTACAACTTCTGCTTTAGAGAAGTGTGGACTTTAGGAAGATAAAATCTTGTTTCATATATGAGATACTAGCAACACTGCGAATTAATTTGTGTACTAAAAGGTGTTTCCAAATTGCTTCAGTATTGTTCAAAACATTCACCGAAAACGACAGTCACCAGGTTTTGCATTTGCGTTTGAAACAAGCGTTTCAAACACCATTTCAGTATGGCGCATTGCACAAAGGATAATGAGAGGAATAAAAATTAAAAAATAAAAAATAAAAAAGCACCATTTGTGCAAAGATCCAAGAAAGGAGAGCAAACCTCCCAGGACAGAGCAAGAGCTGTGAGACTCACGGCTCACCCGTAGCAGGCTGGGGAAGATCCTCTCTGCAGCTCTGGATCAAGTGGTCACTGTACTGTGAATGCATCCCAGAAAACCATTTCTTACTATTGCACATAGAGCTGGTACACAGCCCAGAACAACCACCTGGAAAAGATCCAAAGCTCTTGGCTCTCACGTCTGCTTTCTAGATAGTGGTCTTGCCCTTGTTCAAGTAGATTTATGGTCTTTGTAAATTAAAGATAAGGTTAAGAATATATCACCCTTAGTAATTGGCTTTAATTATTATCTTTAGAATAGATTCTTTTAAATTCGGTACTATTTCTACAACACAATAAAACAAACACTCTTAAAACAGAAAATATACAAATCAGTAGAAAACTGGCCACCAGTACTTGTGAGAATATCTTTGACCTTTCCAAATGTACCTTTCTGTCCTTCTCCTCTCTCCTCCCTGCATTATTTTCTGTTTTATAATACGGCTGTTATTTATCTGAGCCTGATAAGCTCCTGGGACTCAGTTTGACCTCTCAAACGAGATTCCAAGAACGTAGCCATCACAAGAAATCAAAATAGTGCATCCACAACAAACTAGTTTAGAAGTTGTGTTTATCACAAGCTTTTTTAATTATCTTACATAGCTTTGATTCCTTTCCTTAGGGTACTAATTACATGAGCGTGTTTTGTTTCTTTTAATGTTATAAAATAACGTCCACATTTTCCACATTTTCAAGCAATATTCTGCATGCACACTACTTTTAAATGCACAACATTCAATTCCAGTCTTAGCAGTAGATTGGCTTTAATCATCTGAAACATGCTATGCCAACTCTCTAGTGTCAGAGAGAAGCCTGACTTCCTGGATAACCTAAATCACACTATAGCAGGTTTGGTACATCAATTACCACTTCCTTTTCAAGTTCAGTCACTGCTATAGAAATATAAAATGTTGGAAAGTGGGCTGAAAGATGCAAAGTAAATGCTCAGGGTAAAAAATTTGAATTTTCAGACCAGTTTACATAATTTGTTGGGTTTCTTTTGTCTGCAAATCAGTGAGTAACTAAACCAAATCAGCCACCAGTGTTTCACTGGAGACAGATATCCTTCACTGTCAGAAGTTAAGTTGTTATAAATGGGTTTTGGTACATAGATTTTTATTTTCTTTAGGAACCCTCAGATTTATTTACACAAGAATAGAGACACTTCTGTTCAGTTCATAACCATAAAATAAGCCAATACCAGGATGTCAAAACCCACAGTTGCAGGCAAAGTGACATAACCAAAGAGAGTAAAGAGTTACTGTGTGTTAGTCTTAAGAACGCAACTTCTTCAGCTTCCCTACTCATCTGTCTTCTCTACTTGGTCCACAAAACAAAAAAGCCCAATACTAATGCCTGCTCAAACCTAGCCTAGTTATTTTTTTCACCTTCAGCTGAAAAAAACTCCAATGCTAGTTAAAAAACCAATACACTATTAGCAGCCACATAAACTGGAATGTTCATATGAACTAACTAACTGTGTGATTTGGATACTTGCAATGCCAGGTTTTACTCCTGGGGAAATGCTTACAGGCTCCTCAGGGTAACTGAATGCCAACGCTTCTAGATATGCAAGCCTGCAGAAATCATCCTGGGCAGTTGATGATTTAATCCAGATAGTTTACACATCATTTATGTAGGCTATGGATGTGAAGGATTTGCTTCGCTCAAAATGAGTATTATCACTTAGAAAATGCAAACCAGCTTTACTCTTCCTCTCAAACTCTTCTTCAAATGACAGGCATCAAGAACCTGAAAACCCTTTAGTTCATCAGGAATGAACAATGTGCTCCTGACAAATACATACTCTCCAACTGCCTGTAATGTGATATTCTCTGGTCAACTAAATAGGTTGTGTAGGGACAAATGTTTTCCTTGAGCATATCTCACAAAACCAATGAAAGAAAATTATTCTTTTGGATTAAGAGTTTTCCTTTTTTCTTTAATCACAATAGTAAAAGGGATCCCCTACACTGTTTATATTTCAGTCAAAAGCAACAAAAAAAGGCTTTAATTTAAAGAAAAACTAGGAATTAAGAAAAGCTGGGTTGTATTCACACTTCACTGAAAATGTTTTATAGGCCAGTCTCATGGAAGTTTTGCAGGTAGAAACCCTCCAACATGCAGACACAAATATGGGAAAGACAGAACGACTTAAAATCAGTAACAGCACAATTCAGGAAGAGGTTCAAATGTGGTATTTCCAGAATCAGATCTACAGGTGTTGAGTGCCCTCACCTCACGCCACATAGTAACAGTCACAGGAATCCAATAACTTACCAAACTGGACCCAGAAAGAATGAAACAGGACACTTCAGTGCCACTTATTTTTCATTTAAAAACACAAACAAACAAAAACTACCACCACCCTGAATCCATTCACCTTCCATCCCTGGATACATACAAGCAGGACAACAATCTTCCCAGCCCTTGCACAATGTCAGAAGCATGAACACTTCAAAGCTTTATACTCCTCAGTATAGCAAAAATGCTACTTGAAAAGGGAATTTTTCATTAAGCCACTGAACGTAGGAACACAGATTTCTCACAGAAAGTGCATGGTTCATTCTCCTTGGAAAAGAAAAGTATTGTTACAGACAGTTTGTTAAATACAAACTACCTAAATGCATTGCATAGTTAGATACAATTACTATTCCTACTCTTTCATAAGCAATGCCATTTAAAGGATAAAGCCAGGGTTAAAACCTTCATTTAAACTAATCAGAATAAATGTCAACATAAGCATCAGCAGAAGAAGGCATGCCAAAAATAACAGAAAAATAGCAAAGACATAACAAACAGTAAAGCTACTTAAAATCTTGGATACTGATTTATCCTATGATGCAGCACAAAATACTTGAAGGCAAAACAAAAATTCCTCTTAGTTTTCATTAGTTTAAATTGTATCTAAATGTAAACACTCGTTATCATTGCTCCTGTGACTTCTGCAAACAAATGATTTTGAAGTAAGTTCTTTGCTTTTCTTTTAAGGAGCTATCTGTGCTTAGCTGGAACATTCCTGAAAACAGAAATGTGTTCAGTCAGGGTAAAATAGAGAAATTATACAACAGGAAAGGTTCTTCATGCCCAGCTCCTCTTGGGCATTGAGGCAGGGTGTCTCTGTGGACACAGATCAGGTGATGGGACAGGCACAGGCATTAGCGGAGTGTTTTTAGATGACACACTCACAAAAATTATGGCTAGCTACTGTTACTTCCAAAACCAGCAGGTTAGCACTCTCTAACACTTCTTATTTGTTTTAAATTTCCAAGGCTATGAACACGCCTGCATGGCTGGCAAAACAGTAAAATTCTACCTTTGAAAAATACAAGCCAAAATTAGGCAACTGATAAGGGAAGCATTTCTCAGCTCAGATTGTTCCAAACTCTGGCTGGCACTTTGTAAACATTCATGTCAGGATTCTTTGATAAGCCTCAGCCTTGGGTCCACTCACTGACTATGCAGCTTGCATTGCTCAGGTGCTGACCTTTGCTCAAGTTTTCTCTGTCTGGACATTGCCTGACTCAGGTCAGCAGTCCAAAGCATTATGGGCTGCGTAATGTACTTTTGCTCTTCAAATAAAGCAACTGAAACACTCAAAGGCAGTTATTAAAAAACAGAGGGAAAGGAAAGAGGATGACTCTAAGATGATTATTAACTCTGACCAACAAGTGGTGCTTTTTTCCCGAAGTCTGAAGTATTGACAAACTGATGGCCTGTATGCCATGACTACACTGCCTGCTGGGAATCACTGCTCAGATCCAGAATGCTGTGATGCATTGAATCATTTCCTTTAAATTCCTGCCACTCATTGCTTAACATGATGACACAAACCTGGACCATAAAATGACCTCTGCAGGCTCGTTAGTCACGTTCCTCTTTTGCTCAAAGATGCAGTGGGAATGACTCTGCACACAGATTGAAGACGACTGCTTTTAAAAAATGTCCAAATACACTGTAAAGTCTTGCCCTCTCTGGTTTTATGTCTACCAGTGGTCTCACCATTCCTTACCAAAATTAACCTTGATCTAAGTCATTTGTTGCTACTATGAGTGATTTACTGAACATTACTGTAACATGCAAGATATATAAAAGACATTACATCTGTCCAGCCAATGGCAAACTTAGGTTTGCAAGACATTTTCTCTCTTCCAGTATCAACAGAGTAAAGCTGAATTAAATGAAGCAAGAGACATGAAGCCTCTAACCTATTTCTGTAAATTGCACCAAGCCATTTAACTCTTTAAACCAAGATGATATTTTGTGTGGACTTCAATTCCAGATCTCTGACAAATTTCTGAAAAAGGCCATCGCATTTGGTTGGAATGTCCTTCTATATGGGAATAATCAACTGCAGGATCAACAACTTGATTTACAAGCCTGAAAAGCCAGCACTGTTCCATTTTCCTTAGAAGTTATGCATATTAGTGGTAAAGCACAGAACAGTAGAAGACTTCTGGGATTCTCTCCACAGAGTTCTCTCCACAGAAATAACTGTGTTCTGGCCAAATGAGAACATTTTTCAGCACGTGTCTGTGCTCACATATTTCCCTCTATCTGCTACCAAAACCTGGTTGACTTGGAGAGAGACATATACTGGTTGGTAACTTGATGGCCAGTCTGAGTACAGGGGATTTTAACAGCACAACAAAGGGTTAACACACATGCTGTCACCAAAGGAAATCAAGAAATACAATCTCAAACGACAAAACACTGCTCCAAAGACAAAAGGGACTGAGTACAACTTCAGCTAAGTGGCACAAATTATAAAAAAATCTTCTAGCATTTCTGAAAGTAAAGTACAAGAACAGAGAATAAAGGGGTTTAGGTGGTCTAGTGTTGATCATCCACCAACACCTCTGCGGGCTTTTGGCAATTACAGAGATTTCAAATATGAACAAACACCTTTTTTCTAAACTGCTGAGCACATACAAATGGGAATTAACCATTTACTGAGACAAGCAATTAAGACAAATTAGAAAACAGTTTCATGTGCTTTCTACACCACAAATGCCTTATAAATGCCTTTCAGTGACCCAAAAAGTGAACAATAAGCCTATGTTAAAGGCTACTGTCAGAGAGACAAAGAGCAAAGATATGCAAGCTTTGTCTACACTCATCTAGAGAAACTCAGCAAATTGCTCTGTCATGCATCTTGTACCCTCCCCAGCAATCATGTGAACCTTTGCCCTTTTGCCCTGACAGATTAAATCGAAGCATGAAGAAGTAGGATCTTAGCCGAAGAATATTACATTTTAAAAGCTGACCTAAGCTGTTTTTATTTGCCCTTTCATTCTGATCTCATGATGATGTTTCAGTACTTTCTTCAGATATTGAGTTCATCAATCTCTAAGCCTTTCCTGATGTATTTTAGGTTTCTGCATTTCTTCCATTTCGGGGAAGGGTGAGGTGTTTTGTACTTTACAGACCAACTGTAATAAAAGGGCCTATATGATTCAGGAGATTGAGAATTCTTAGTCATAAAGAAAACTTGTAATCTGCATTTCCTTCACCTCTCAAATTGTGAATATTTTTATGCACTAAGATTCAGAACAGTGAAAAAATTATTATTTGCCTGAATACTAATTTTGAACTTGCATAACATTTATCCCAAGGGAAAGGATCTGGGCAAGGACTTCTTTCACCCAGGTACCCACCCCACCCACCATCCCCTTCCTTAAACAGCTGCGTTTAGCACCCTCCAAGTGCTTTATAATCAGGTGTTTGGCTTTCCAAAACCTCTAAAACAGACACAAAGATTAATGATATTTGACTCTGTGAGTGAATAACAGCATAAACTACTATACCATTTTATCTGAAATTAAAATTCTCTAGTCTGCTACCGTTACCTTTTAAATGGGCCTCAGTTTTCAGACCTGAAAACTGAGAGTGCAACCTGCACAGCTCAGGACTAGGTAATGAAACACTGAATCTTCTAGCTCATCACTCACAAATTTTGGAAAGGCGTAGTCACCTTGCAGAAGTTAAAAAAACTGGTCGCCTCCATCGAGTTTTAAATAGATGTATCACTGTTACCAATAGGAACAAAAAACTGGCAGAAGTTTTAACTACTCTCATACCTTTCCAAAGGACTGGAGTTTGTAACACCATTGCATGAGCTATCAAATACTTGCTTGGGCGATCTGACTTGTGGAAACGTTCAGTTCATATAAAGCAAAAAAAAAAAAACACTTTTACAGAGAATAACACTGTAACAATATAAAAAATTATATAAAAACAATTTATTAAGAAACACAGTAGAGCCAGAGTATATCAACTCTTTTATGTGGGACACACTCGACACTAAGCACAGAGACTGAATTTATGTAATTCCCAATGACTAAGAAGCTAATATCTCTTCCTTCTACACAATGATCTAATATTCACACCATCATCCAAGCCTTCCTGATAAAGCAGGAGAAAAAGCACACATATTTGTTCACAAAGGATCAATATTTAGAGACTGCGTAATTCTTTATCTCTTTATGGGTCTTTCTACAAATTACTCATCTTTTAAATTGATACTCCTGCAGAAAAAGGATTTTTTTTTTTTTTGCAGATGGATATAGAACATGCAAGACCTCCAGATACACTGCTTTTTAATTTTTAATTAGAAGATTCAATTTTTTTCTATACCATTTTTCATACATAACAGTATAGAAAAGTGGTAAAGTAATATTCCAGATAAGAGAGGAGTTAAATTTGATTCTGAGAAAAGCAACAGTCATACAGCTTGTTTAAACCATTACTTAGTAGTATTTTATGACCAAATCTCTCAATTGAAATATTCAATGACTATGAACACAGGAATGCAGGACATTGCTCAGCTGTTAATGAGCTTACTCTTAGATTTAAAGACAGAGAAAGTTCCCAACAGATACCCAGAGAAGACAATGCTAACACTTACTAAAATTGAAGCCTAACAATCACAAAGAAAACACAAAAATGAAAGATAAAAAGGAGAAGAGGGAAGGACGAGTATGGAGGATACAAAACATAGGTGTTTTCAAGCCTTAGGCTTTTGGACGTAAGTATATCTTTGCAATATCAATATTCACAGGTAAGAGCAATATTTCTCCAGCACCTAAGTCTGCTACTGGCCAGTCAGCTCTGGAACACACCAGCCTGTTGTTGACACAGCCCAAGAAAAGGGTATTTCAGGGTAGTGTGCAAATGGACTCGATTTCACTGCTCCAGCCATAACAAGAGCCTGTGTTTCCCCCTGCAAATTCAAACGTACTACAATGTAACACAACCAGCATATTATGGCTCGGAATAGCAATTTCTCTCTTACTTAAAGACAACTGTTTACATCAAAGAACCTCCCAGACGGGTTTTGCATACAAGTGATCATCTGTTAACTGAACTAACATTATTAGCAAAGTTATAGCCTATTATCAGAATATATTTTATTATAATGCATGGGTTAGCACTTCATACTTACCAGAGTAGTGTGCAAAATGTTTCTATACTCACTGAAATAAAATAATTTCAATACCACCGAGAATGCCTATATACTTAGATAGAAGCTAAGAATGGTAATTATATGTGTACTTACAATGATGACTGAGACATCAGTTACTCCTAATCTATGCCCTGGGCAGCTGAAGAAGAGTCCCAAAATTCTCCTCTGGTCCTTTATACTGCTGAGGACAAGAAGGTGTTCATGGCCTCACATCCCTACACTGTTTATCAACATACTTGTCCCCGTGACTTGATACATTTTATACAGCAAAATTAGCTTGTTAATATCCTATGAAAATAGATTTGGTGGGTCTGTAGCTATTGGATTTGATTTCATGGCAAAAACTTGTTGAAGATGTGGATGGCTCTAGGGATGATCCAGACAAAGCACTTCAAGAAGGCTACACTTCAGATGGTCAATCCAATTCTGGCAATCTCTTAATTCCCCTCCTTATCCAGCAGCAATAAAACTCAATTGTCTAATTTGACACCTCCTTTGCTTGGACGTCCAATTAAATAAATCGAAATAAGTGAAGGACTTGTCAGAAACTGTGCGTTTTCCATGCAAAAAAAAACTCCCGACATCTCTCTTAATATGCTGATGTAAATAAGGAAATAATGCTGCAGACAGAATGCACAGAAATTAAGAACAGATCTCAAGAAGTCACCCAGCTCATCATCTCACGTTTTCTGATGCTACTTAAACATCTGTGTTATCCCTGCCAAATATTTGGCCAATATTTTAAAAGTCTTTCTGCCTATTTACTATTTAATGGTTATGTAGCTGAGATTTCCTCCTAGTTTTAGAAGGGAATCTCTCCCCTTACTATGACTTTAAGCTGTTATTTCTGCTAATGTTGCCACCAGGTGCAGAAAACAATTGATCACTATTCTCTTTTTTACAGAACAAATCCAAGTCTGTCAACCTTTTCTCAAAGATCAGGTTTTTAATATAGTTGAGTTTGACACATTTCTCTGGATTTCCCTCTCTAAAAGTGCCTGCCTGAGAAGTGAACCGAGAAATACAGGATGCTAAAAGGCATCTTGAATTCTTTTCCGGCATGAGAAAGGTATTTCACTTTAATCATTCAGACTCCTGTACCTTTAAAAACCCAGGGCCAACCTTCACCAATCCCTTTGTAGCTGCTGGATGTGTGGAGGTTCTCAGATATTTCAGACTACAGGAAAACCTTTAACAGCCAATTAAGCTCCCTATTTCTCTTGTACCAGGGAGGCCAGAACTGGACACAGAATTTCTGACGTTTATATACTATTTATCAATCCTAAGCAAAGACACGAACTAGACAGCATAGCACTAATTCTGTATTTTAAAGAAAAGTCTAGGTGAAACTTTGACAATGTAGCTAAAATTTATAAAATGAAAAGTATTTCAGTTACTGTGCCACCATTCATATATTTGAGGGCAGAGAAAGCTTTTTAATTGCCAATAAGAGACCAAAGGCAATTCCTGCAAAGTCGTCTCTGTCATCTAAACATGACACACACAAACCACCTAACAAATACTTACCTCTCTTAGGATTATGAAGCTAATCTAAATATGCTACTCACAGATTAGGTCTAGGCCATTTTAATAGATCCAAAACCAAAGAGAGCATTTTTTCTATTTTTCAAAATGCAGGAATATAAAATAAAAGTGAGGCTGACAGGCATTTGGCTGAGTGAACAGGCTCTCTACTTATCAACCCCTAGCCCACAGAACTGCCCAAAGGAAGAGGGATAAAAACATGAAAAAATTATCATTCTGGAATCCCAATATTGTACAATATAAAGAGAGATATAGTGGTCAACAATGACAGGAATTAAGTTTTAAAAGGCAAAATATACACAGCAGAGATACAAATCTCTTTTCATTTCTAGAACTCGTAATGCAAAGAAGGATGAAATGCATCAGTAAAAAGAAAAAAATATTTAAATCTGTTAGAAGGACCAGAGTTTTGTCTTTACCGGATTTTAAATTTCATACTTCAGAATTTAAAAAAAAAAAANNCCAAAAAAAAAAAAAAAAAAAAAAAAAAAAAAAAAAAAAAAAAAAAAAGGAACAAGTTTCAGCCAAAAAAATGCAATACTTTTACAAAGACGTCTGGACTATTTAATCTAAGGACTGAATCACAACAGCTTGGGGCAGGGGAAGGAAAGTAGACAGAAACATGGACAACTCCTAGTTGGAAGAGTGGGAAAATAACCCAGGACAAAAGAGTTGAGAATTAGAGAAGAGGTTACAAGCAGGGAGGCCTGAGCACTCATTTAAATATTTTTGTGTTATGTTTAAGTTACTTTATTCTCAGTTTATTTTACCTACATGCAGCACATATAAGAACACACCCTCACAGTGAAATCTGATGTACCAAAAATTAAATTGTCCCTATCTCTAAGTTAACAAACATCAAGAGACTGATGAGAGGAAACTGACGAGACTCAAGAGAGGAGAAAACCAGTTTTTGTTTTCCTTTTGCTTTACATGCAAAAGTCAGCAGATAATAAAGCACCTTTATATTTACAGTATGAAATACTGTATTTCATAATACCTGATGCCTGAAATAATGGAGGCACTACAGACCTGGCCAGGTCCAAGTGAGATTCTGAATGCAATAATTAGCTTTTTACAAAGGGCATTCATTTCATTTCAGTGAAACCACAGAAATATTGTGTGTTTACATTATCTCCTCCAAAGTCTCATTTCCTTTTCACTTATTACATATATGAGACAGGAAGTTCAAATAACAAAGCTGAGGTGCATTAACGAAATGGAGAATTACTTATTCTTTGTTATTTGCAGCACTTATGGAAGAGATACATGTGTATGCCAAAGAAACTTGGGTGAGCATCAGCACTCTCTCTACCTTTTAGGATTGAAAATAAATTACTCCAACACAGATGATCACATGTTTCATGAAGTGTTAAACACTGAAGTAAGGAAATAGATGCGTAACTCTAAGGAAAACAGTAACACACAGGAATTCTGTATCTGCTTTGGTCATCAAAATATCTCTATGGAGTAAAGGAACAAGTTATATTCCCTGCCTGTGTTTCAAGGTATATCTTTACTTTTGCAAGGTAAGAGAGATTTCTTTCCATTTCACAAAGGGCACATTCCAGACTGGCAATGAAGGTACAACTGCCATCTTCTTAATACGCCATACTTATTTTTAAAAATGTTCTGTCTTACCCAAAGGAAGTTCAGCATTTAGCACATAGCCAAGGCAGACAGAAATTCTCACACATACGAAATGTCAGGCAGAGCCTGGGTTTGGCTTGCCTGTTCTTGCTTGTGAACATCAGTAGAGAGCCATAGATTTCTTAAAACATGCCACCAAAACGTGTCAACAAAATGAAATGAAAACACTGACTGCTTTAACCTCAGTGATGTTTAAAGGAAGCTTAAAAATTACTCCCTGAACTAGATTTGCAGAGATCAGTCCAGACACGAGACAATGATCTTGTACCCAGAAAGGCTGCATTGTCGTGCAGCTTCCTCCCCAAAGGCCTCCCTTTCATGCCGTGATCCAGCAGAAACCCAGATAACATTTAAGTACTACACATAGTCCCTTTCATCTTATTCATGCCTTTCTTCTAATAAGAACCCGATTTCCTCTCAGACCATGCAAACATCTCCCCATTTCCCTGCTCTGCCCATGAAGCAGTGAAGGGGAAGACACACAATCCTCCCTCGCTCCGTCTTGAGGAAATCAGAACAACAATAGATCCTTTAGTATTTTCTGGTATTCATTTATGAATTATCCTTGCTTCCAAAATAATGTATGTTGATACATGGACACCACCATCTCCATCAGGAAGGAATTTCAGTGTTTTGGATTACCACTGGTAACTCAAGAAGTACTGGGAGAGGTTGTTACAAAACTCAAGCAGAACAGAGAAGAATTCTGCTTGGGTTCCAGGCCAGCACTGAGAAGACAAACCACTGAGGAGCAGCATTATTTTGCTCTAAGACAAGCTGAAAGTGTATTTTCTGACCTCTCAGAGAAACTCAGAAACTTGGCTTCTAGAGAAGGAATAACAAACAAAACAGGTCCACCCCACAACCTAGATTGTTCTGAGACTTCAAAAGATCAGGCCCATGCTGAGTGGCTTGTCAATCACTTTTGTGTCCATACATCATTTCAAAACACACCTCGAGTTTTTGTTGTTTTTTTTTTAATTGTGTTTTGAGTTCTTGCAAGTTCCAGAAGTTTAGATGATTTTACCCAGGTGGTCTCAACTTTTTTTAATGATGTGTAATTTGTTGTAACTCATCTTTCATGTAGAACTGCCAACACAGCAACAACCCTTTGCAACTCTAACAGTTGTCAAAAATCTCAGAGCATGAAAACTGAAATGAAATTTTCTAAATTCATATATTTGTGTATACAAACATATTTAGATGGATAGACAGATACCCACACTTGACCCTAAGGCACAAGGAAGCCAGTGCCAAGAGATTCCCTAAGCCTCCGGCCACCACAACCAAGTGACTTGCAGACAAATGAGCGATTCAGATTAAATCCAGTTCAGCAGTCATGTTTTTAATTCTCACCAGTTCAGCTCCCTCTTCATTGGTGTTTCTACCAATACAGGGAAAAAACTCAATTTCATATTTAATATTTAGTCTGCCTTTGGTTTATCAACTTGCATCTTTCGCAGCTTAAGACTATTCATTCTTTTCTCCATTTTCAGATCCACAAGTTTTAATCTGGTAACATCCAACCAGGTCTCGGCCAAACAAATAACAATTAGTTGCTATTTCTCAGGTTTCAGATGCCCAAACTGCAGGGTAAAGAGCTATGGTTGAGCTCACAGTCAACTCAAACCCACAATTTCAAAGGAACTCAAGATTCTAGCATGTATAAAATAATTTATTTTTAGTAGTGGCTTGATGGCAATAAAACTTGAAAAACTATTGTTTTTCTTCTGCTACAGCAACATCCTTAATCAGAGTCACTTCTGAACATGTGTGATTAATGTGCAATAGAAGAAAAAACCCCCTGCTTCCATCAAAGCAGAGATGCTGCTTAGAAATGCAACTACTATGCCAAGAATTGTTTTAAATAGCCTCAAATTTCAAAAATAGACTCCAAGATTAGCTCAGATATCACACTACATTCATGTCACATCATAAAAACTGATTTTTAAGATTGTCTTATACAAAAATCCTCTTCTGAATTAAAAGAAAAAAATTACTCATAGTACATTATGCCTCAGATACTGAACATTACCTTTCAAGAAACACACGTATATTAGGAAATCATAACTGTAGTAAACAGCACCCACATATTGCCTAAAAACTGTGCAACATGCTATCTTTTTTTAGGTTTCAAATTTGAAATTGTAGAAAACAGCTTTGTGTTACAGGAGATTGCAAATCCCCTAACACTGTACATTTGACTCTGTAAATAGTAAGTTGCAATGACGTGAGACGGGACGGCAGCACAAAATGGTCAGCCAAGAACAAACTATGGGTAGTTGGGTCTTACAAGGATTTATTTTGAGAGAGGACAGCATTTCTGCCGAAAGGAGACCTGCTAGGATTCGTACTCACAGGAGCAACATCTTCCATAGTATAATCATGCCAAGCAACCAGAACCTCTGTTTAAAGCTCTTTTTGATAAGTTGAAACCTCCTCGTGGCCTAGGTACACGTTACAGCCCCTGAGGTTGAAGAAGACGGACATACCCAAAAAAGGCAATTAACTCCAGAGCACATCGGGATTGTTTTTCTGGAAACAGGTCCTTCTGGCCAACAGTTAAACAGCAGCATTCCGCTTTTTACAAGGGCAAGGTCAGAAAACTCTGCCAAAGGAAAACAAACTAAGCGAGGCAATGCTGAATAAGGTTCAAAAAAGCCATTCAGAAAGGTGATTTCTGTGTACACATTCTCCTACAATGACTGCAATCTTCTTTGTACTGTACGAAGCTTCGCCTGGGCATTGCTGTGGTGCTGAATAGGAATCAAACTGTACATCCCAGTATCTCATCTGAGCATGTAATCACTCGACAAATCAATCAGCACTCACTTCACTCAGAAATACAAAGGGACAGATTCACCTCCTAGTTCCAGGGGGATCTGCAATCAGAGATTGTGATGAAAAGAGCCCAGGACTTCGCCTGTTCCTCTGATCTTCCTGTTCCGCTTCAGGCAGTTCCAGCAGGATTCCAGCCCTATCAATGCTGACGACTAAGAGGAGGCACACCTTTCCCTCATCTGGCTTTTTAAAAAGTCCAAAAGGCAGCAGAGGAATGGGAGGTGAACAGGAGTCCAACTTGGTGCTCAGGTTCTGGTCAGGTACCTTTCATCTCTGCTCTCCAGCTGGAGCTGTGTAACGTAACCCCACAGCTGGTCAGGGAGGCACCGCTCCCTGCCCTGCCAGTGTGCTGCAGTTACACAGGAGAAGTAGGACAGAAGTAGTCTACCAAAGAGAAAAACACTTTTTCCACAGGTTTTCCACTTCCTCTTCCTCAGGGAAGAGCCTGCCTTGTGGATGAACCAGACACAAAGCAAAACTTAGAAAACACGAAACTGTGCTTGAAAAGAAAGAGAAGTAAGAAATTCTGTATAATGGAGATAGGGCTTTCTACTTGTGCTACCCAAACCCAAGGGGCTTCAACCAGAGATCAGTTCAACCCTGCTGCACAATTCATTGCAGCAGGTTGTACCTCTAAATCCTGTCAAACACAAGAACTTAAGGAATTCACTGAAAATTCACTTTTACATTGCAATGGGAGAAATAGCATTTATCCTTAATAACACATTTTCGCAGTGGAAAGACTGGCTTATATCAAACCCAAAGTAGTCATTAGAGTGTCTGCAGAGATTGTGCCATTTTCCTGCATGTTTCAAAGCCAGTGTTTGAATCCAAAGCACTCCAGTCCTTCCCAAAGGAATTTTGTAGCAGGTGCTGTTAATAATCCCCAAAACAGGATTCTCTTTGCTGCACCAGCTAAAAGTTCAGGGAAAAGGGATTATGACAAAGACTTCACCTGACCCAGTAATGCCTCTGTCATTTGTCACCTCTCATGTCAGTTTTAGAATAAGCAGGTATAACGTTTCAATCATAATACTGCAGATGTACTCCTACACTTGCCAAGGTTGAAGGCTAACGTGCTCTTAGAGAGCCATTCTGCTGCAGGAAAATACATGGAAATTAGAAAGACCTACAATTCTACAAGGAACTCCCCGTTTTCTGGAAGGTTTTTACAAACCCCTTCTCCTCTGTTTAATCATAAAAGGAAAAAAAAAAAGAGAGAGAGAGAGAGAGAGAGAAAAGCATGGTGAGGTAGAGGTCAAACCAGAAAGTCTCCAGTGAAATACCTGTGTGACAGTTTTCTGAAGTCACTTTATTGAAAGTAACATTGCCTCTTGTCTTAACATGAATGCTTTCTAGTTTTCATTTATGTTGATTGCTCATGCATTAAAAAATGTCTGGGGCAGCAATGTAACATCACATAAGGAAGAGTTGAAAGATAAGAAACCTTTCTAATATCCAAACCCAACGGTACAGATACATCAGAGCCATTATTTCATCATTAAAGTCCTATCTTTATAATAAATTAAAGACCTTTGGACCCGTATTATACACTGGAGTTCTGTAAGTACATAAGCAAAGCATTTCCCTATTAAATATGTACTTTTCTAAATTGCAAAAAAAATAATTTATTTCACGAGGGACATTTACCAGACACATTTTAAATAAACCATGCAAATTCTTGGATGTTTTTCCATAAAAATTTAAGGTGTAGAGGAAAAACATATCAGATATTAAATAACGTTAATTGGTATTTTAAATTAATTCTAAGCTATTCAATAAATTTTTAGACGTCTTTTATCTTTTAAATGGCACTTTAGCACTTTAAAATGCTACAAGATAGGTATATCCACATATTTGAAAACAACTCCAAAAGGCAAAATCTCTGTAATAACAGCAAATTTAGAAAATCCGTGCCGAGAGATCTTATTTACTGGTTTTTATTAAAGGAAAACCAAGTTTTCAGAGTCATATCAGAGATTTCATCTTAAAGTGCCACTGGCCATTACTACAAACATTAATCTGAAATACCCTTACTCTAATTTGTCTACAATAACCTATGAGAAGACCAGAGCACCACTCTTACATCTGTCAAAAACCCAAATCAGCACATATTCAGCTTAAATAAGAGTAAAAGGACTACAAAGAAGACCTACACAAATCATATACATTTGTGTAAGATTTTAAAACCCTTAATCCTTTGGCACTTGAGAGAGATGTTTATTTAAAATACTAAGCTATTGAGAAAGTGCCTTTTTGTGCTTTAGCTCTTCATAAAAAAATCCACTAATGTATTTTACTACTTGTTTTTAGCAGATAGAGCAAGTCAAGACCTGGTCCTCAGTGAGAAAAGCAGAAGCTATTTTACTATAATCAGGCTGGTGTCTTTAAAGAAAACAAGACATTTCAGGAATTTTCTTTCCCAGTCCAATTTACTCCTGCCCACACTTCCCAGTGCTTGCAACCCCACACTCCGGTTTCCTGTTCCTCCCACTCCCTTTCACACACTCAGAACTATTCTTTTCCCTTTCCTTTTCAGCCCATCTCCCTTTGTCCTTCCAGCTCCATTGCTCCTATGAATCCACCTCTCCTCCCACTTCTGCTATTTCCATATTTCTTTTAAAAGAAAAAAAACCAAAAAAGAAGTCCACAAAGAAATTCTCCCTTTAAAAAGAAAAGGGAAATAATCCTGCAAATCAAACCTCAGTAAAGCCAATGAATAACCCTGCATCTGTACCAAGCTGCACTGATTTGTATGCAGCATTAGACTCTGTTATCTGCTGCCTTTTCATTTATTTAGACTATAAAACAAACAAGTTAAGATCAGAGATTTAATTCAGTAGGTCACTTATTTGATTTCAGGATGCAAAGATGGATGGCTGGAGGAGTTTAGGTGGCTTAAGCAACTACTGAAAAAAAACCCAGACAAAATTAAGCTTCCATCAAGGAGATGTAAGATCCTTCCTAAACTCATCGTCTTAACAGCATCCTGGCTGCATCAGTGGGATTACTTACATCTTGCACTACAACCAGCAGCAACCTGGAGGGCCGTGCAGTGCCTGGTTGCCACGTAACTATCATCTGCCATCCGAAGATACATTTATGTCTGGAATAAGAACTAAGCTTTTCCCATGTTATTGGTTTAACCGGAGCGTGGCTTCCCCTTTATCCTCCCCTCTCCGGCTTCTCTACTTCTCTTCTCCAGGCACTAAGATTAAGTGCCTATATATCAAAGGACGATTGCCAAGGAAAGCAAAAGTTAGATTATAATCAACACAGAGCTAGAGCCTCAGTGCTTACACTCCTCTTATGGCTACTATCAAAACAATAAGTGCTCCATAGGCCTGTAAGACACATTCAGCTGCACACACTCTCGTCCCTTCACGGGGCAAGTGTCACCAGCCTGCAATGAATAGTGCAAATGCACCTGCACAGATCTAAAAATTGAACCTGAAGTTCACATTAATAATGGAGCACTCCAGGTGGTCTGCAAGCTGGGGCCGTAATGAGGAACTTTCAGTGACACATTAGTTATCAAATGCTGAGCCAGGTCACTACACATGAATAAAGTGATCTCCCCAGAAAGATGAAAGGGGAATTATTTTTTTCTTTTTAAGAGAGATTACACCAGCCTTCTGTAAAAGGTTTGAAGAAAGACAATGTGCTAAAACAGTTAACTTGATTAGACTGGAACTGAATAAAACACATCAAGAGCTATCAAAGGAGCAGAAAATTATTCCGAACTGTATATGCAACAGTGGCTAAATCCCACCCGGTGCCCTTTGAACCCCTGCTGACAGCAGACCTCTGAACTAGGACTGCACTGCCTGCAAAAGCAGTGGAGGAAACGCTGCTGGTCTCAGGGGTGGCTGCTGGAGGCACAGGGAATGTCAGAGGTGACAGCACTAGCCCTGGGAACCGGGAGCACCTTTCCCACAGCCTGCCTCTGCTGACCACTTACCCACTCCAGGGTGCAGGCTGCCCCCAAGCTCTGCAGGGACAACCTTCAGGCAGGGCATGACAAACACAGGAAGGAAAATTAGGGTCTCCTGCAGATTCTAAGAGATTGGGCCCTCGTTTGCCTTGCTTCACACCTGCTCTGTCCACTGGCAAGTAGGAGGGACAGGAAAATACTCTGCGACTTTTCACTGGGAACTTGATCAGGTCAGAGGATGACACAGGGTCTGTAGGGGATCATTCCCACTTCAAAGAGCATGGGCAGTGTGTGTTTAGGAAAAAACAAACATAGGACACAAAGCTGATGTCCCACGTTGGCCGTGCAGCCGAAGGCCTTCACACAGCCCTGCGGGGCGGCCATTCCAGCGGCCACACAAGGGTTCTGACCTGTCCAGGCCCGTACAGCTCATCCGCTACATCCGCCGGGCGTTCTTGGCCAAAACAGGGCTTTGCCCCTCCCGAGGAACAGCGGGAGGAAGCACCTGCGTACAGAAGGCAGGTCACTCAAACCTCAGGCATCCCCTTTCATCCCGCAAGGAGCAAACAGAATCAGGATCCAGAAATAAGAAGGCTCAGTTCTTAAGCTTTATAGACTTTTCTGTATCTTCACCCCAGTGCCTCACCCTGGGGCAAAATTACTTTTAAAGCTTTGTCTTCTGAGAAAGAAACACCAGTTATTGTAAGAGGGAGCAAAGGAATACTGGACTGCCCACTCATCAACATGCATAGTGACTGGACAGGAGTAGGTTGATGAAATCTGGAAATGGGGAAGGGATGAAAGAAGAGAGCAGGATGGTGCCCTAAAACTTGGCAACACTGGGTCTGTTTGAAGTTCTCTACGTATTGCAGCATTGCTGTGAAGCAACTGGAACAATACAATTATGCTATAGATCAAGTTCAGTTCAGACTAGAAAAGCTCTTCATCTATTTCACAGATGGATAGAGTACAAGGACATGGGGGAAAAAAAGGAGTAAAGTCTCTGCATTTTGTTAGTACCTGGTCCTGTAATCAAAGACAGGAAAGCTTTTACTGCCTGCTACTCTGCTTTTTCATGAAAAAGGTATTTCAGTGAGATACCCGAAGATATAATAAGAAATATCACCAAATACAGAATAAATCAGTCAGTTCTTCTTCTCATAATTAAAGCACTATACAGAAAATACATCTAAGTGTTCCTACCAATATGCACAATTCAAAATCAACAGCATTCAAACATCTTCAGAAAGATGAACATACATAAAACTGCACCAGCTTGGAAAAAAAAAAAACAAACACAAAAATAAGTCTATCTACTGCATTACTCTGGAAACTAAATGTAAAGCTCTCCCTGAGAGAAAGCCAGCTCTCAGTCTTATGAAGCTGTTTTAGCTTAATTGTTTTGAGATGTAAATGTAAACAGAGCAGAGTGACATTCTTCACTTGGGAGAAAAACCAAAACCAAATAATAAACACAGTTGCTGGATCTGAAGCAAGCTGTTCACTGTCCTGAAATAATATAACTTACTTAGACATGTTTTCATGCTGAGAAGCTGGAGAAGCCAAAGTGCTGCTTAAGGGCCATTTGAGACACTTTTGCACCTAATGAGGCCAGCATATTTTTTGCAAGATAGTGTTATTTCTTTTTTTCCAAGCATCCCTACATGGAAACTGATAACAACTTCTGAAATACCACAGCCTGTGTGTTATCACCCAAATAAATCATTGTATTTCTGGGGGAAAAAACAGGTCCTGGAATAGGAATAATGGAAAAAAGAATCCAAAAGCCAAAAGCATATAGTGAAAAGTTTTTATTCCCATCAGTGTGCAGGCCTTGATGCCAGAAAGCATTAATCCTGATACTGATTTGAAGACTTCTACGAACTAATACTAAACATACCTATTCTAATATTTTTAAAGTTCATTTTAAATGAAACCTGACCACTAACTCTAGCAAGCTGCTCTCACAAGTCAAGCTTACTATTTTTCACATCACCTGAAACATGGTCTTCTGTCCCTAACAGGCTCTTTGTGAAGTATGTTAGCATTCATTACTGTAACCCATTGATGTATATGTTATTTGTGGTTTTAAAGTTTTCAACCACTTGTCTTTGATGCAATACATAATCAGTAGTAATTAAAAGACTACCTTAAAAAAATGGAATCCTCTGAACAAATTTTGTGATAAACCATCAAAGGAGTGGGGTTTGAAGTAAAGGCCTGAAGGGTAAGAAACAAACTAAACTTGAAGTAAGTTAGGTCTCTTAAGAAACACAGCAGGAGTGGGGGAAATCTCTACCATTAACAGCACTGGAAAGCTTTATTTTAAAAAAAAATCAGACACAGTTTGTTTACCCGGACGTAGAATTAAACCAATGGATACTGTCATTCTTGCACCAGAATAAATGGGAACTTTTATGTTTCTATACTGAAAACGGTTCAACTGTAAAATCATACTTCACAGCTCGAGGCAAAATGATCCCACAGGATCCTTAAAGGAAAAGCAGTGTATATTGGTTCACTACCACTGACTTGTGGTCCATGGTGGGCTTAAAATCCTCCTTTGAATGAATCCTTGAAAGCTAACGAAGAGAAGAAGGCATGCTGGCAGCAGGCTAGAACTCGTGGCACATAAAGGCCATACTTCTACTAAGAAATGTATAGCTGTGCACAAATGCCAATGGGCTGCAAAATGCTTCTGCAGACTATTTTCTTTCATTACTAATGGGAATGTTGCATGGGTATCTTACGCTTTAGAATAAACATGCATGAATCACTTATCTAATTTTTCTATTACACTTAATGCCAAATACATGTAAATATAGATTACTAATGAATGACTAGAAGCTAGAAAATACAAGCTTTACTTATTTTTACTTAGTAGATTAAAACAATTGCCAATCTGCAGGTGGAAAAGTTTACAGCAATTCCTGTTCACTTTATTTAAAAATTATTGTTATAATTTCAAAACCTTTTGAGAGTCAATTGCCTCCAAGCACACTCTTACATCATTTCAAAGCTCAGATCTTTGAGCTTTAAAAATAATACTGGAGGTTATTTTTGCAGACAAAGACTTCTGCTGAAAACTCTTTCAAAAATGTTTGAACAAGCATTGATGAAATGGTAGCGAGTTCACAGAGGCAGGCTGGCAGTCACAGAAGCAGTTTTACCACTGCTCCATGAAATTCAGCTTCAGACAACAGACCCCTACAAAGTTCCAACTTTTTCAAACAGACAGGAGCAGATCTGTTGGAGAGTGTGGGAAGTCTGCCAACCCTCAAAATCAACAGTATAGCTGGGAAAGGGAGTCTGAACTATTGCAACACCTGAAACCAAAAATGTAGAGCTCATAAATGGTTCTGAACACATCTAAATTAAAAGTAATAGAAGTGTTCAGTCCTCATTCATGTTTCCTATGTATATCAGTCAGAAATGCTACTGCAACTCCTTGGAGCAAACAAATACTGTAAGCACTTTTTTCACTGGAAAACTGAAGATAGAGAAAAAAAATCCTTTCACAGTACAAAGATAAAAGGCTGCCTTCTGAATTCATCTACTATTAACACTTGCACCTGGTGGTTACATAATTAAATACAGAAAACAACAATTGTACCCTAAGAGAAACTTAATTAGATTAGGCATGTAGTAACAAATGCAAAATTACCATCATTAGTATGTCAGTGTACTACAAATGGAAATGCTTAAATGCCAAGCCCACAGCTCCCATGTCTGATTTATTCCCACAGATGAGGAGGAGACAGCGATTTGCTCTCTTTTGTAATTTCAGGACAACTGCATCCAGGTGAGATTTACCCACAAAGGAGCAGGCAGAAGTACTGCTGGCATCTCTTTTACCCGAAATTCAGGTGCACTGTTGTTGACAGATGTTTTGTGCTACAAAAGCAAAACCAGATTGGACAGTGTGGAACAAACTAATGAGTCTACAGAGCTCCTGTGTGTCCTGATCCTTTCACAGGCACCTGCTTTGCTCACAGATGAGGCACTGAATGAAATGACAGCTTCTCCCCCAGCTGAAAGCAACAGGAATCCTTTAATTTCAGGCTTAAAGCTGTAACAACAACCAAAAAATAGGAATTAAGATTTCAGGGAAAATGTTTCAATAGCATGATGGTATAGACAGTGATGCACTTGAAAAGATTGGCTATGGAAGCTACAAAGGGGCAATCGAGAAGACAAGGAGGAGTGTGAGAATGATCCACCAAGAGTGACCCTAGCAAAAGTGATATTGTCTAAACTGGTCTTGCTTTCCCCTGATTATATATAGAATCTTTTAAAATGGCTGGAATACCCTTTCCCAGACCTGCTAGAGATCAGCAGCTGTGATGCCTGTGTGCAGAGTCACATGAGGGAAAGGAACGATCTCCACGGTTATAATGAAACAAGCACTTTTCCAATGGTCTTCTACCATCTCAGGGGAACTGTACTCACAAATCTTCAGCTCCTACCACCATGACAGTTCAGACTCAGTACGACCAAAGACAACCATGAATGTCACAAACTTGGGATCCCAAAGGTTCCATTTCACATCAAATGGACACACCGCTGCAAGTCTGTAGTTCTCTAAATGCCGAGATACTCCAATTTGTCAGGAATTACTGTGAGCTTAAAATGAGTATTTAAATGTTTCATATATTTAATCAACTTTGCTCAATTATTAAACTACAAATACTCCCCGAGTTTTAGGGCATTAATTTGCCCTAAAAATCTCCTAGAGACCACAGCAGCCTTCCTGGATAGTTCCTGCCTGTGAAATAATTTAAACATTACCACTGGAATTGTAAAGCCAAACAAGTCTTGCTCGCAGTGTCTCCCCTGGCAGGACAGATATTTAACTAAATCTAGCACCTAAAGCTACATATTATTTAAACAGCTTTTTGGTAAGAGCTCCAGAGGAGACCTGATCCAACTTGTTCAATAAGAACTACGAGGATTTAAATAACATAAATGAGAAAAACACCTGACTAAGAATTCAGGTTGTCTTTAGAAAAGTACAGTCATATCCTTATCCTTGATGGCAAACCTGTCATCAGGTGAGTGTGAACTCTGCCATACTTGTGCTGCAATACTAAAATTTGCAATTTCTCCTCCCAAAAAGCCCAAAAGGTAATAAAGAACTTTCTTTATTAAGAAAACGCAGAGAAGCACTAGGCAAAGTTGTGGTCTGACATTAAATTTTACCATGTAGTCAAGAAATAAAAATTTGAAAATTTAATAAGAAAGAAGCCTGGTTTATGACCTTTTTAAGGAAAATCAAGGTATTATAGGGTATCGATAAGATTGTTTCTGGAGAAAACTACAGATACATAAGGTTACCCAGCTGTGCAGCCATGAAACATATTTTTCCTGATTAAATAAGGAACTATAGCAACCAAGGGTACCACGGGCTCACATATGCTGTAATAATGAGACATGATGAAGGGCCTTCTGGGAGCTCTCCCACTACTGCTAAAATTTTATAGCATCAAATTTGGGAACTGATTTTGAAAAAGAGAGAATCCTATTTAATATTCGATGTGCATTGGTACTTCTTTCCTTTATAATGAAACAATTTCCTCTAAACATCCACATTCTTTATGTTGAAAAAAAAAGAATCAACTGCTCCTGCTGCATCAAGTCTCCAAGGGAAAGATAGTAATATCTCATATGAACTTTGCAGTCTTTGCTTAGTATATCTTATTTGCAGATATCATCTTATTTGAATAATCGTATGTTTGCAATTTTCCAGCTCCTGATGAAAAACTGACCTGTCATCAGAGCAAACTTCCTTCAAAACCCACACACGACTGTTATCTGTACCTGGTGTTATTAAGAATATCCCTTTTTTTGAGACTCGTTCCACCAGTTACCTACATGTAAACTTACACATGTAAGAGCTCTCGTCTTATTTCATGGTGAGGACACGTGACTTTTCCTTGCTGTAAAAAGTGACTTGAAATAACTGTCTGATTAATCTCCCAATTTGTTGTCCAGCTGCCATTTCAAGGGAAAAGTTTTCTGCTGCATCTTTTGTTCCCTGCAGGGGCAGGCAGTCCTGCCTGCAGCACTAATTGCTTGTAAGCCCAGAGAAGGGGTGAAATTCCACCGCAGCTGGGTTATATCTGGATTGAACAGAGGCCCCATCCTCAGGCAAATAATCCCCGTGGAGAAATTACTGCCCAGTCATCAAGGGTGAAGAAATACAAAGAAGGTAGTAACACCAGGGATTTTATCCTTTTACAGCAACAATACCACCTTCATTCCTAAAAGCCATGGAACAGCAGACAGGGTGACCACTGTGGTACAGCTGGACTGGATTAAACATTTTAAATTAAAATTGTGATGGAAAGATAAACAAAGATGACAAAGACAACTGTACACTTTTGTAAACCTTTCCTTCACTTGCAGCAGCTCTGAAATTGGCAGCTCTCTTTCATTTGCCTGAGTAATGAATTCATTTGGCCTGACAAATTACTGCCTGCTCAGAACACTTTTCCCTTCATCCCAGCACAAACTGGTGAAAGGAAGGAGAAGTGGCACTACCTGCATTTAGAGGCTGATGATGATTGAAGATGAGACGGTCTGGTGACTAAAGCTGTGATTAGGATATGGCACAAGAATAAAGCTGGCAATGAAAGGGCACAGTCATGCAAATTCAAAAAGAGAATCTGGGAAATTGGCCTGGGACTAAAACTAAACCATTTCCCAGTAAAAAAATTGGACGGTGAGCCAGGAGCAGAGAGGAACTGTGACTGGCTAGACATGGAGACTTGTTTTTAGAAGTGAACATTAAGGTAAAAAGTTAGAAAGTGGACACTCACTTCCTGCACTCCAAACCTTTGAGAACACAGTCTCACATTACCCACATTACCATTTGCCCAGCAGCAGAGGAAGTTATCACTCATCTCTTCCCCTCCACACTTGTTTCCACACCCATCACTCCTCCTTCAATCAGCTCACTGCTCCTTAATCACATCAAAGCACCTTTTTAAAACTACAGTTTGAAATTGTCTAAGTAAAAATGCTCCTTAAACCAAATTCTTCTTTAATATGCAAATTTAGGCCTGCAGTCTTTGGAATGGGTGAGAATAAGGGAGTAGTAAACTGTAAAATGCAGGTAGTGGCACTAGGAACAAGGAATAGAGAAGAAGGTGAGAATCTCAAGGTGCATTTCAACCTGATGATTTATAATCTGGTGTTACATCCTAAGCTTCAAATTCCAGTTTGAAGAATCGCTCGGAATTTATCGGACCTACTTTTTGAAACAAAAGGACTTCCATTTCTTCAAACAAATCAGCCCCCTGCTGTATAGCCTGGGCCTTAAAATTAGAATTCTTACGTCAGTCTCTGGGTTTGCTCTTTTTCTTCTTCTTTTGGTGAAGGTAACACCATTGTTTTGGGGAAGACAAATAAACTACCTATGAAATCTTTAATTTACTTATGAAATCATACACCAAACTGATAAGTACCATAACAAATACTGGCTTGCAGACCAGACTTGAAGTACTCAATAAGTAAACCCTGGGTTTGCTTTGAGCAAGGAGGATGACTGAGATGATGTTCCAGCTGGAAGAACAGGGAAGTTGTACAGTTAGAGGCAATATCATATACATACACACATGCATAGAGACTGTGAGCCTCCAGGCAACTTGAATTTTGGCACTTCCTAACTTTTAAGTACTTGGATTTGCACCTTAATAACATTCTTGTAACATTGTGAGTGTATAATGTGGTCGTAGATCACTCAGCCAAGACATAATTGATTTAATCAACCACATTTGTGAATTATTTGTGATGCTTACCCGAGTTTGCTAAGTTGCAGCCCTGCCCAATAAAAATTAAAGCAGATGCCTCTGTGAAGCCCAGAGAAGCAAGCTGATAATGTAAAAGGAACAGACTGAACTGTAACAGAAGTGTGACAAAAAATATTTTGTTCTTTGCTACTGTATATGTAGCCAAAACTACAACACTACAGATCTGCCAGTCCAAATGGCAAAACCATCATTTTGAATTTTAAAAAGAAAATAAGCTTTAAAAGAGACTTGAATTATAAACCCTACACATTATGAGGCATTTACATAAGAACAAGGAAAAATATGTAGATTAGGTGACTTTGTAAAGAAAAAACCCCAACTATTCTACACATGATCATAAGGCAGCATTTTTTGTAGGAGAATCATGGAAATTCTTCAGCTGTTGAAAGAGGCTAGATTTGATTGATAATAAAATTAGATGTTTTCTTAATCCTAAAGACTTTTTTAATCATCAAATATTTTAAAACACTTTGTTATTAATACTATACAAATTAAAATTAAAAATAAACAGTGTTTCTCTAACTTACTGAAGAAAAGACCCAAGTAAGAACAGTGAATTCTGTTTATTTAGATTTATTAACAGTGGTGGCCTCAAATGCATCACATTTGTTCTATATACAGATTTTATCCCCTTAGTGCAGAACTGTTTATCTAGCAGTACTTATTTCCAGTTGGTAGTCCTGCCATTCCCTTAGAGAATTTGCTGCATCACCAATTAAGGTCTAATTGTCAGAAAGTTGCTCTCAGTAGAGTATGTTTTCCCTTTCTCCAAACATCATCCTGTTTCTACCTATGACACTCACACAAAAATTAAAATTCCTCTTCCTTCCAAATAGGAATCAAAATTCCTATCTGCAAAACTGATCTAGGTTTTTGCATTTTTGCTTTGCCTTCAGAGAGCTGATGTCTGCTCTTTTCTATATGGACCTTTTGCAAAAGATGCGGTTTCCTAGTCTCATTTTCCAACTGGAAACTGGAGAAAACATTACTTCTCTGTTCACATAGTAATTAGGTCTGCGGAGTATTTAGACTCTGCGATAATAATGCTCACAGAAATGAGGTCTACCGTGTGTTTTCTTTCATATCAACACCATCTTCAGCAGTTACTGGCCCTGATCACCTCACATATCAGGTTACTGTTTTCCTACTACATTTGGTTTTAAGAATTAAGTCTAAAATTGTCAGTGAAGTCATTCAGGCTAAACTTGAAGCCCTAGGAAGGACAGGGAGGTTTTTATTTGTTTCTTAAATCACAGGAGCTGTCTACTTTGTAGTCCTCCATATGTCATTAGAACGAAAATTAGCAACTCCAAGGTGCACTGCCATCCAATATTATCAATTCAAAAAGATGAGCAACTGCAGAGACAGACTGGCACATGCAGATCTTCCACTAATGTTTCTTAAAAAGTAGTTCCACGGATGTAAGAGTTTTAATCCTTCATTACCAATCATGACATTTCATTTTCTGTATTACGCCACAAGTTCATTCCGCTTCACACTGTCTGATGCAGGGTTCCTAAAGCTGGAAGGGAGAAAAGCACACGGAAAATAAGGAGGACAAATCTTTCCAAGACTCAACTATCTTGCCATCTACTCTGCTGGAGATTTCCTTGCCTTTTGAAAAGCTGCATGTTATAATCTGTAAGCACTTTGCTTAGAAGAAAGAACTTTGGGAAAATGTGATCAGGAAAGAGCGATTCATAAATGAGTAGTGAAGCTCTGTGGAAAGAGCAGAAAATTTGAAATAGAAGGTGAGAGGTGAATGCAGACCTGATTTCATATTCCTTCATTCTATGCAGCAAGAGGAGAGTTGTAAACTCTTTCTGTAATATCAGTAATTTCAATACTTGGGTTTTCCTTGGCTCTGTAGTTTAATCCTGGGTTTTATTCAAAATTGTCTTTGAAAATATAGTGACTAAGAAGTAATTGCTTTCATTAGAAACAGAAAGAGAAATTATTGTAAATTCTTTTCATAACAGGAGGTGGGGAATTAAGGACGACGACAATCTCCAATCTCTGACCCTTGGGGTCAGTCCATCAGCAGACAGCGGTACAGAGATCTTCTCCCTCCTTCTGGGAGGTGTGAGTGCTACGTAATGTCCATATTCTCAATTTACTGGACAAGGGCACATTTTAAAAGAATAATCAACAAGAATCAGCAAACAGCTGGTGCCATTTTTCTATGCCTAGATGCTCACACCTGTATACACACTTGATAGAGAAATTAATGAGCTTGGGGCTTAGAGATACTTTTAAGGAACATTCTACTGATTAAGGACTTTGTTTTGTATTTAGGCATACCAGCATGAAAGCTTCAGTAAACAGGTTGATATTCAAAAGTGCCTCTATCTACAGGTCAAGTACCTCCATCACTCCTTTATTTCACTTCTAGTTCTTTAAATACCCCTGTAAAAACAATTAAAACTATGTAAAATGCTTTAAATTGCATTTCTCATTTTCCTCCTATTATAGCCTGGTCCTTCTACAGGACCTCCTTTCCTGCTTCTCCTTAGGACCAGGAAAATTGCTTTAGATCTTACCTCTGAAAACCAGATTTAAAAACATCACCACTCCCTGTTTGAGCCTAACAAAACATGTCTTTCCTGCCGTGTTCGCTTCGTTCTTACCTCAGCAAAAGGGACACTGCCGAGATTGTTCGGCATGAAACTGAACAACTTTGACAGATGTCCCAATTTACAGATTTTTCTTAAAGGAAACCAACCAAATGCCTAATTTTAAAAACCATCCTCTGTAGACTGGCACATGTATATACTCAAATGCTCGGCTTAACTCTGTCCTCTGCAACACGCAGCGATGCACGTCACTTCCTGCACTCCCTGTTTTCTCTTGGCAACTGTGCCCCTCATCTTCAACTGCGGGGGGAGAGCCTCAAGAGAAGGTTCCTAAGATGACTGAGCAGCACCTTGCGAAATGAAAAAATTGTGTTTTCTGCCTACAAGACACGTGTGAGACATACATGTATTTGTCTGTATGGGGGAAAAGTGTTCAACATTTTTAGAGCACGTTGCATTGACGTAACAAACAGACTGTGAATTGCCTCATACATCATGTGATATCTGTCATTTAAGGAAGGTTTGTGATCTCTCTCCCAGACTTGCAGCTCAGTCCCACAACATGAAACAAAAAAGCAAAAGGAAAGAAATCCATTCCTTACATAACCACCTGCCTTTTCACCTTGGATTTTTATCAAGAGTGCCTCAAATTTTCAATGACCATGAACTACCGGTCCCAGCCTAAGAAAATTAATGCCCTATTTTTATGCATTTATTTATGTACACAGATGCTAAATCTGATTTTCTGAAGGGACTGCAAGATAAGTCAAAAACAAATATAGTGACATGCAAATATATATATGAAAGTCATGTATAGATAGAGAGCAGGAAGTGTGTATGTTCATGCTTTACTTTTGAGTACATAACACTGTAATTACCCCATAATGAAATTAAACAAAATGAGGGGAGTCAGTGCAATGGTCTATCTGAGAGAGAAAGAGACCTCACAATTAAGTGGGAGTTCGGAGTCTTGTGGACTCAGCACTCAGTAACTGATGAGTGAAAAATAAAACATCACTTCCTAATGGCCAATTAAGGCAACGCAGCAGCAACATTAAAAGGCTGAGGACAGCAGTGAGTAGGACTGGATGGACTAAATCTCGGATTATTTTCATGAACAAAACAGACAGTGATGTTTCTGTATCACCAGCTGGAACAGGAGCACCTCTTTAAAGAATCATAGGCTGAAAATGAATTTAAAAAAAAAAATCAGAAAAACCCAAACTGATCACATAGCTGTATCAGTTCCTGTAAATAGCAAAACATAATTTATTTATTTTTAACTAACTGCTCGGAAAGAGTAATTAGCAGGATACAATTAGGCAACAACTGAGAAATACTTAAAATCAATCCAGAGACTTCCTGTTTATGATTATTACCCATAAGATTGTATAAAAAGACTGGAGAAAGGAAGCTGGCACCCTATTTAGCCAAAGAGCAAAATATATATCATATTTTAACAAAAACAAAAAAGAAACTAGAGTAGAGCACACATTTTAAATACAGCCACAGCAGTTTACGTTAAGGGTCCTTTGAAATAAACTGTGCTTATTTATTTATAGAGTTTTCATCATTATATCTCTAGATGCACTACGAAATGAGAAAACCCACTAATTTTCATTTGAAGCTGAACTAAAACTCCACCACAATAATAGAAGGCAAAACCGAACACATATAAATAGATGGAAGAGAGAAAGGAAGGAAGGAAGGAAGGAAGAGAGGCAGAAAGGAAGAAAGAAAGAGAGAGAGAGAGAGAGAGAGAGAGAGAGAGAGAGAGAGAGAGAGAGAGAGAGAGAGAGAGAGAGAGAGAGAGAGAGAGAGAGAGAGAGAGAGAGAGAGAGAGAGAGAGAGAGAGAGAGAGAGAGAGAGAGAGAGAGAGAAAGAAAGAAAGAAAGAAATTGATTTCAAGAATAACTGACCTGTAAAGCAACACTTTGCTTGCATAGGAAGTTTGAATAAATTCTATAAAAGATGTTAAATTACCGAGAAATCTATTTGCTTTGATCTGATATAACAAAAAGCTCATGAATAACAAGATTTTGGGCTGAACTGAACACCTTGAAAGGGTTACAGTCTACCCTAAGCTACTGGCCTACCGATGGAACTATTACAGCTGTGCAGAAAAAAATACATAAATATTAACATTTTAATTGGCTGATGCACTGTCACAGTGGGGGAACTTGTGGATACAACCCTCTCAAACCCATTCTATTTACAGAGATGAGAAAGAACAGCATGCAAATAGTAAAAGGAGATAAACCACTTTAACACCACTACAGAATTGCAGCAGCAATCTTCTAGCAAAAAGGGATTAATTAGCAACAAAGGCAAGCGGCCATTTGCCTTAAATTATCAGTTCTTCTCATGGCCATTATTCACTAGGAAAATCTTTGTACTTTCATAGCCATTATCTAAATACCTAGGCTATGACGATACAGTGTACAAAGCAACTGAAAGCTTTTGAAGATAGCTGAAATCCCAGACGAAACACATTTGTTCCACGGAGCCATTTGTTGTGAGCACACCCCAATCTGACAAACGCATTTGATACGATACAAGAACATGCCAAGAGACTGACATAAAAAAATAGAAAATAATAACGCTTGTTTTCTTGATGAAAGAATCCTGTCAGTGCTCCTTTCCCAAACTCTTTCTTCTCCTTCTTACGGGATGCATTTCATGTTATGCGCACATCATGCACAGATTTGAACTCTGGATTTAAAGCCCTGCTTTAGTTGCATCTAAATTATGTAAATATAAAACCCAAGCCCTGTGAAATCCAAAACAGAGAGCATCTAGTCCTGATTTAGGATAAAACAGGCTTGTCTTCTTCCTGTTACATATTTTGAATGCGCGAGCGCAGGGCAAGTCTGGTATTTAAAGTCTTCTGCTGTTATATTGCTACAGGGTGCTCTGCAACTTGTCTCATTCCTGCCTCCAATTTTCTCTTGTACAACTTTCACTTCTCAGTGTCATTAATATTCATTCGGTAAATTGATGTCAAGTAACTATTAAGACAGTGCAAAACCGCCTTCTTCTTTTTTTTTTTTTGGCTAGAGATTTAACTATCTGGAGATGGCTGGACATGGCGAGTAATGTACCTAAGACATAGCCCTGAGAATTAAACTTTATCCCTGGCTAAGGGGAGGGATGTAAAGGTATTTGTGTCAGCTGTTTCTTCCTGGCACTACTGACTAGATAATCACTGGATTTTTTAGCTCATTAGCTCACAATTAATTGACAAATAGATAGGGTGGCTTGCAAACAGCAGTAGACACATTTGAAGGGACACAGCTCCAGGATAAAAGTCAGTCTGTGGTAATTTCTTTAGGGAGAAAACACCTTTCTTTGTCACTAATATAACATAACGTATATATAAAAGCAGGAAATCCCACATTAAAAAGGAGCCTATGCAATAAAGTACAGAGAAACCCAGCTCCCTGCTATGACCATGATCACAAGCTCCTCATGCCATAAGAATCACTTAAAACTGTGCCTTAAAACAAACCATATCTTGGCCAGGTGGACAGGTAGGTCTGGTCTACATTTAAGATACGCTAAAATACTTGTGGCTATATGGCAATTAAGTTTTTTCTATGCTTGCAAAAGCTCTAGAAAAAAAATAGTTACACTGGCCAAAAAAAAAAAAAGAGAGAGAAACAGAAAAGCAGACAGATCTTCTGGGGCAACCAACTTAAACTGGGTCCAAATAATGCTTCCAAGAGTAACCTGTCCTCTCTCTCAGTTTGTAAAGACAAAATTACCAGTTTTAAGTACAGAGCTGAAAGAAACTATGCTCATAATAGGACACACTAAAAGGTGATGATGTCTCCTTCCTGAGTTCTAGCATAGGCAACAAAATCTTACGGGGGTGAAAAAATCCAAAATTAAATATACCCTCAATTTAAGGTCTAAGAAATCAAGCCAACGCAGAAATCAGCATGAAACAAGAACATGATTACAGTCAGCAAATCAAGTACAGGAAAAATGAACCATGAGGAAAATAACTGAATACTAGGTGGGAATAGCAGGGCACAATACCCAAAAACCCCCACAGACTACCCAAAGCCATAAAGGAGGAAAAACCTCAGCTCTTGCTCACTTTGCTTGAACAAAGTACATAAAATCACACGCTTCCATTCCTTGACACAAATGTAAAAGAATGTAGAGAAAAAAGATTGCCATGCAAAATAGGGCATGGCAATAACCACTGCATTTCTCAAGTCAAAATTTCATGACACATTTTTGAAAGAGCTTACTTGTCCTCAGAATACCAAATGTTTTTCTTCACTCCCTCCAAATGCAGGAAATTTTCTTAATACTTTTCACCTTCGCACTGTTGAACATAATGGGACGAATAATACATAATGCACAAATAAGCCATAATGCTCTATGCAAGTTATTAGCAGTCAGATGCTGAATGCGTGATACATCTAGACCTGAAAGTGAAATATGCCTCCTAATTAAAAATCAATTATTAAAAACAGTAAAGAATGAAAAAGAAAAAAGGCCCACTCACCAAAATCATAATGAAATCCTGGAAACTTCAGAGTTATTTGAAAAGCAGAAAGAAACCTTCAACATCTATATTTAACTAAAGACTCCATTGTGGGTTTCTTGATTTTATGATTAAACAGTTCTGTGAAAAATTGTTTCTGGTATCTTTTGTGCTTTTATCTCTTCATTCCAAACGGTCATGAAAATGAACAGATGGCATTTAAATGGGGAATGCAAGAACAAACCATTACTCTGGCTCTGGGAAATGGAAGTACACAGATGCCCTGATGTGGCTCTGAGGTGACGCAGGGATGATAAGCAGCCACCCAAAACCACCAGCCCCTGAAATTGCAAGCAAGTGCACGATGTTCACCCACAATTTTGCCCACTGGGTTCCTTAGCAGGTCTCTTCCAGAAAACAGTTTTAACACCCAGAGAAAGTAATTTGCAAACATTAGGTGAAGATGTGCAAATTTCCAATTCATTTGTGTTTAGTTATGAAAAGATTTCAAATATAGAACAGCTCAAAAGAAGCTCAAAATCAAAACACCTGTTGCATGAGCTTGGAAGCGGAAATTTCCTGTTCTCATTTTCTGTAAAACTAAGACATGTATTCATACCTCCAGCAGTGACAGAGAGATTAAATTAACGAGAACTACTGAGGAGATCTGACTCCCATTATTGGAGAAACTACACTGGTATTATGCATTATCATAAATATTCAGCATCTGCAATCAAAAGAAGGTTTGGTGTTTACGTATATAATAAAGTTTTAATAATTCACTATCAATATTTCACACAGAGTGCTACTGTCACTTCCTTCTGGATAAAATAAAAAATACACCCGGAATTTAAAATCCACAACCATTCCACTGGGAATGAAAAAATTCCTTCTACAGAGAAATGCCTGTGGCGAGGAACAAGCTATTTTTCCAAAAGCCAGGGGCTCCAGGCTCCATCTGCCTGTGGCAGGAGCGTGGCTGGCCAGGGCTGTCTCCATCTCGTGTTCTCTGAGCAGGCTCCAGCCTGCAGACCCCACACACCTTTCCCTTCTCCAAAACTGGCACCCTGTGGTGCCTGCCAACAATGTAGAGCATTTCACTGGCAATGAAATTCTCAGGATTTTTTTTCAGAAAACTTGGAAACCCCAAGCGAGTGTGCTCTGAGGACGTCAGCTGCCCTACCCATGGGCAGCTGATGGCTCCTCCATACATGCAGCCCCTCAGCCATGAGCAGTCACTCTCTAGGCCATAAAACTGTCAGATTTGGTATTTTAGCTGTACCACAAGCAAGAAGGTACACTGTTATCCTTCCACCAGCGACTGAAGGATGTGGGATTGGGGTTCTGGCCATGAGGGCTGCAGCAGCCCGTGCCTGGAGGAGCCCACTGCGTGCCCAAACTCAACCTGGCACAGCAGCTTCCCCACAGCCCTGAAGACACTGGTTTCTAAAACGTCAGTAAATGCCCCAAAGGATGTTAGGGCAGGAGGAGGGAGGGAGGAAGGGAGGAAAGGAGGGAGGGAGAAGAAAAAGAGAAGGGGCAGCCACACCAGCCCCTTGGGCTGCCAGTACCTCAGCCTGCCATGAGGGGAGAGAACATATTTTTAATTGCCACTTTTAACACATAAAATACAGGGAAAATCCCAACTTGACCCACAGCACAGGCTCATCCCATCTGCTGCAGAGGGAGAGCCACATTATGAAGGGCCACACTGAACAGACATCAACTTCTGAAGTACAGTCCAGCTGAATAAATAACACAGAAAGTTAATAGCCAAATCCTTTCAGCAGCAGCAGTGCTCTGGGAACCTGATTGGAATTTGAACATTTGCATTGATTTATATTTTTTTTTCGATGTTACCAGCTGGGAGCAAGTGCTGGAGAGGAGGTACAGGAACAGCTCTGCAGAAACAGGAACAGCTAGTGAAGGATTACCTCCTACAGGATTATCTTTTAAACAAAGAAAAATTTGGTATGCTGCAAACAACTAACTCAAATCAAAAGAAACAGATTAATCAAACAGGATTAACAGGTAATGCTGCCCTGTACTTTAATGTCCAGACACACAGCTGAGGAACGTGAATGGTTTTATTTAGATGATTTTATTTAGTTGTCAAGCACCTTTTCACAGTCCAAAATAAGAGCTGCCTGTTTAGTTAAAACAAAAGCTTTGACGACTTATCCTGCAGCCTCACAAGCAACAGAGATCTCCTGTCTTTTTACAGAGCCCTTTCCTTTACCCTTACATATGTAAGCTCTGATCATTGAGTTCTTTTAACTCCCGCCAGGAAGGAAGATTAGTTGCTGCCTGTACCGCTCCTGCGCTGTGAAATTTCCAGAACTGAGCTCTTTTACTTCCCTCTGGGTGGCAGGGGAAGTCACTGAAAACTGAGATCGAGCTCTTTATGGGTTCGTCTTTCCTGAATTGTTACCACTCAGGTAGATTTTACGGCCAGTACTACAGTAATACCAAAAGTAAAACTGCATCAATCCAGGAAAATAAAACAGCATCCATGCATTTGGAAGCAATACAATGATAGGTACTTGAGCATCCCTGCCTTACCAGTATTCATGTTAATAGCATCTCTGACCTGCACCAAAGATTTGTATTGAAATCTACTTGACTCTTCTGGTGAACAGAACAAGGTAAGCAGCCAAGTTTAAACCATAAAAATATATTTATTTTAAAAGTACAGAGAGAAAGCCCCACTCATTTACTAAAATTACTTTTTACTGTATTTTAATATTTCAACATTTCTTTTAAAATTGTTTATTAATCATACATTTGAGGTTCTCCTGGGGTAAACTAAAAAGCCTAAATACTTAAAAACATAACTCAGCATAAGTCAGTTCAGTTCCTTTATGTTTTAGTCAGCCTCATACACACCAGCCCCTACCCTGACCCAGAGGTGAAGCTGAATTCAGCAGCAGTCGCAAACCTTTCCTCTTGATGATAGGAAAGATTATCAACTTCGGTGAATTTTCCCATCTAATAAACTTATACTTCCAACTTCTGAACTTATCACGTGTTCTTTTACAACCAACTAACCTCTGCATTGGTCCAGCATATATTTCATGTTTATTTAAGAATGAATTAAGCATTAAGCAAAGACTCACCTCCTCCACCTCCAAGAAGGCTGGAATTAGCTGCAAGAAAAACAAAAAGGGAATTGTGAGCATTGAGCTTCCTAAATATACATGGAACCAAAACAGATGTTTTGCAAGAGATTTTCCATTGTTTCAGTAACTTTGCTTCTCTTCCCTTACCCAAAAACATTTAATGCAAAAACAATCACTTATTATAAATTGCAATCACAATCTTTACCTTTGTAATATCTTTGAAAATGCAAGCTAATAAATAAAAGAATAATACAATTACTAAAGCTAATGCATTGAATAGGTTATTAAAACTGAAAGATTGAAATTACAATCTTGCATTTAGAATTCTATAAATCCTTTACATTTGTGCTTACCAAATTAATTCAAATTTTTCATTGTAGAGAAACTTAAATAGACTTTGATGCAACTTCTGATTATCTCTCCTTGTTTTCTATGCCATGGGACCTTTGGGGATGATGATGAGAAATCCTGGCCCCACTGATGTAAAAGGGTTTGTGCAATTGAGTTGGGATTTCCCTCAGCAGGCTTAATTGACTCAGCACTGTACCCATCCAGCTACCCAGGCCAGAACTTGATAAATCACTTATGGAAAGCAATTTTCAGAGCATGGTGATACAAGATGGTCCTTCAAATTAAGCTCCAATCAAATTGGAGTCACGCCAAGTATTTTCCTTTCACTGCCTAGGCAGAAACAGAAGGAATGCCTAAGCTTCTAAACCTCTCCTTTAGATGTGTGCGAAACAAATCCTTGTTGTATCAGAATATAGACAAAACAAAGTAAGAGCATAAAGGAGAGACACAGGTATTTCTTATTGTTTCCTGAAAAGTAAAGAACAGATACCTCAAACAGTGCCCTGCTCCAGGACAAGGGTATATAGCAAGATACACAGAATAAATTAGGTATTTTCTAGATGTTATTTTTTACATGATTTTCCTCTGCTTCCTCAATAGAAGTCTGTAAACAGCAAATTCCCTCCTCTTGGGTTTCTCATCACTTTCTTGAGACTTTTATATAAAATTGACAACTATCTTTGCTTTCTAATTTATCAGATTTCTACAAACACCTTTGACTTAATACCCATTTTCAGCTCAAACATTTGCAGCCAGCTTTCCCTGACACTGCAGGAAGTCTGCCTTCACCAGAAAACCAGATTTTCCATCAAAGTACCACAGCCAAGATCCGTGATTTTTAGAAGTACCTCTACGTTACTCAAAATGCAATGTTCTGTAAAGAAAAAAGTGTGCAGCTTTATATCCAGCATAGCTGACCATATCAAATCAAAGCAAACTAATCAACTAAGTCAGTCATCCTAGAATTAGTTGTTCTACAGTCACTGAGGGATCATCGAAACCTAGAGAGATGTTCCTGTGCATTTTTCTCATCCAAGTTTGGTTCTAGTACCCTGGAACATCAGATGAAGGAAAAGGGGGCAAAAAATCCTTGTTTCTGAAACAAGGTGATTTGGAGCCGTTTTCAAAGAAGTGCTTGTTTGGAGACACAGAAAGGTTGGAGCATCAGGCACAAAACGGAAACCTTTACAAAACAACACCACAATTATCTATATGTGATGAAGATCTCCTGGCTATCCTCTCTAAAGTGCTAGCAGGGAGCAAATACTGCTATGTATATATTGCCTTTGGCAAAGATATAATGATGGTAATAATAAATGTGTGCAGACATGTTGCAAAGAACGTCAATCTTGCTATATTTACCTATTCTTGCCCTGACTGAAATCCACTATTAAACAAAGAAAAAAATCAAAACCAGCCTCACGTATTTTCACAGCTGCTTCTGAAGACCTCCTGTAACAGGTAACAGCACTTTCCCTGCAGTGAAAGGTACTTATCTGCTATAGAAATCAGTACAGTTCTTATCAGAAGAAACTAAAAGGAACAAAGTGTCATCTACTGCCATGAGCCTGCTATTCCAGCTTATTTTTTTGGCAGTGTAGAATACACCTACAATTAAACTATTCTAATCCTTACATGAGTCACGTTCTAGGATTTCAGTTATTATGTTTGAGAGACTTGAGACACACAGCTAGAAACTGTTACCAAAGTTTCCACTGCTAAAAAAGTTTCTTTGGATACCCAGCCAACATCCCCACTGCAAACTTCCATTCAATGGCTTCTCAGAGAATTATGTTTCTCTCATTAAGTTTTCCTGACAATACTCATCTTTCAAATACTTTCTAAAAACTTCTTAATAGCATATAATGTAAGTCAGCACCACACACTTCTCTATAGAAACAGTAAAAACAGTTCAAATGGATTTTTGGCTGCAATGCATCTACTACGTCTATTGAAAATACAGTAATAATTCCCAGGCACTCTCTTTTTTTAAATTTTGGTTTCATAATAGAAGGAAAATCAAACCATTTTCCTATGATTCCAGGAAAGAACAAGACTGATTTATATTTAGTTTCTTGTCTAGAAACATAATGTGTCAAAAAGCAAGAACTTTTATTCTCAGATTTTTCAGACTCTCCCTGAAAGGTTCAATAAAACACACGTCTCTTTCCATATTTGGGAAAATCTTACCACTACAGAAGTAACTTGTCATTTAGCACCTAATGAATAATGTCCCACACAGAGGTCAGCACAGCCCCATGGCTGTATTATGTTGGAGCAAGCACGGCCTCTCTTCTCAGTTCCTCTGTCTTTATCCGAAGCTGCATTTTGTCCATCAGTGCTCCCAAACCATGAAGTCTTGGAAAACACTTTGGAAGCTGCTCCTGCTACAGAGGTTCAACTATGGGTAGCTGTACCAGCAACCAGCAGAAGGTCCCAGGAAGCTTCAACCTCCAAATTTGACACAGTCCAAACTGCCCCGCGGGTTACACCACTGCAGCTCCTCCCACTCAGGGCATGCCCAGCCTTAGGGAGAACACCTTACACCATGTGCCTGGAGAAGCTGTGGATGTCCCATCCCTGGCAGTGCTCCAGGCTGGGCTGGATGGGGCTCTGAGCAACCTGAGCTAGTGGAAGGTGTCCCTGCCCACGGCAGGACAGCTGGAACGGGATGATCTTTAAGGTCCCTTCCAAACCACTCTATGCTTCTACGATTTTATGACTGGAGATTGTAATTCCATCTTGACTAACCTCTTGTACCTATTTCTCTTTTCCAGAGCTGCACAAGATTCTCAAGTCACAGGAGATTTGGGGTGGGAGGAAACAGGAAGACTGAATCGCTACCAAGTTACCAAGGCAAAGAACAATAAAAGAAAGCAATGAAGAGTACCACGGGCTTCAAAGAAATATGAGGTAAAGGCTTCTTGCACCTCATTTCACTCCCCATATCACCCTTCCAAACTGACCTGCCCAACCTCTCTGAAATTGCCTCCTTAAAAACTACAGTCCACAATAGATTCCTGAGCATTAACTCTGAAAATCTACTCACAATACAAACTTGAAATATTATTTTAATATATACACAGAGTGGTCAGGCAGCCAGCAGACTACGGACTGCCGTGCCAGACTGAATTGCAACACACATTGATAGAGCCCCATCCAAACACCATTGGCGATGGCCCTCAAGAGGCAGCAAAGGTGAGAGTTCATCTAACTTTAAATATTTTTGCCTACACCAGTAACATACGCATCAACGACAGCAACAACAAACCAAAAAACCAAACAACAACAACAAACCAAAAAACCAAACCAAAACAAAAAGAAGCACCATATCTGGGGACCAGTTCCTGCGGTGTGCATCACCACTACTTGAAAAGGAGACTTGAACGCTGCATTCTGAGAGACAGATTTCATCTTCACAGTCTGTCTCAGTACAGTGAACAGAAATACATCTAGAAGTGATAAGATGGCTTTCAGCCCTTTAGCTCTGGGTTTCTTTTTAATAGGGACATTAGAACCATTAGAAGAAAAAGTGTTTCTACAAAGTTCAGGCTCATCTCTAAGAAAAAATCCACTCTAAAAAAAAATCACTTCAATGAAAAAACAGTATCTAATCACTGAGGATAATGATTTAGCCCTTAATGAGATGTTTATGGCCTCAGATTCAACCAGAAAATTCAGTATTTCGAATGACTTAAAACCTCAGTGGACCTCAGATATGTATGCTTGTTAACAGCACCAGGACAGCCCTACTAAAGAAACCCAATGAACACTGGTCTGCTGTACCCCGAGAATTCAACTCTTNATATACCAGCACATTTGACAAATAAGAACTGGACATGAATGTTTTAAATCTCAGCCTTCTTAACGAGTTAAGTTGTATCATTTTCCAACACTTTTTTGACTGAATAAGCAGACCAGAAACTCTGGTGTAGTATTAATATTTTCCTCACTGTTCTCTACAACAGCAGTCTTGCCAAACAGTAAGGTTATTTGAAATTTTTAGGAAAGCAGCTGAATGCTGAAGAAGTTCACCTCAAATGAAACTGAAAATCTTCCTGTGCTGCCAGCCAGAACATACAGAAAGTGAAGAAGGATGTATGTATGGGTTGGTTAAACAGGCATTTGCAGGCACGGAATTATTTTTTCTGCTGTCAATTCTGAGGAATTTAGAGAATAGGAAAGATGTGAATAGCAATTTTTGTGATGTCTCTGGAGATAACACACTTTTAGCTTTGTTAACAACATAGCTGAATAACTCTGGTTACTTTTTGTTGGCATATACTCATCTGACAACAATTTAAGAACATAAATTCTCTTGGGAGCATGTCTTTGTCAAGTATTAATGGCACTAGTAACTTAAATTGACATCTATGTCATGCAGCCATGCATCTGTCAGTATAATAAAAATATACTTTTAAAAGATTAGTTGATATTGTCTGACTTTGGCAGCAGATGTTTGAGCTTATTTTGATGTAAAAAAGATTGAATATTTTTGTCAATACTTTCTAATTGTGAAATTTATTCAAGGAGACATCTTTATAACTGGCAGTATTGTAAGATGCAAGACATTCTACTGCCTCAGACACCATTTTTATTCATCAATAAAACATCATAAGAGGCAGCTGGTGAGCAGAGTAACAGTAATTTATGGAATGGGAAGCAACATTTCTTCTACATGTTTTGTGAGACAGCCTTACCTGTCACTGCATTTTGTTTCATCTTCTCTCAAGAAACCAGAGAGAACAAAGTGGAGTGAGATAACAACTGTACCTTGTACATCCAAAAATTTTATCGTGAGATGTTTTTTGGTGCCTTAAAGTAAAAAGCTTTAGGCTTAAAGATCATGAAGTCATTTTGCAGCAGGCATAGTAAATAAAACACAGTCATCACTCTATTTAAAATGCTTCCCTGCCTACAAAGCCACAGCAATCAGGAGAGGTAAAAGAAGGTTATAACAACAGACTGGGCCAGATCGGCAAAGTTATGTCAGTGGCTAATGATGCAAAGCTAAGTCTACTGGAAATTAGAAAGCCATTAGGCCTACAAAATAAGATTGAATTAAAACACTTCCGTAACCATACCCCAAAAACAGCTCCAGAATATGGATGGAAAATTTACTGAAGATTTTTACAAACAAGTTGCTCCTCTCCAGGTTTTCTTACTTTTATGTGTGTTCAAGAGCACATCACACTCCCACTACACACTCAAAAGGCTTCAGCTTCATGTAGTAAAAAATCTCCTCTTCTGCCCATAAAACCCTTCTGTAAATAGAAGCAAACATCCACCCAGTCTCATTTTATTCTTAATAGAAAGTACCAACTTCAAGCTCTCTTTCTAAAAAGCCAGGATCTCTTAGAAGCATGACCAAAAAATTCAGCTCATGAAGTTTCCATCATCTTTGTTTTAGCAAAACAGATGATGTGGGATACTACAGAAGGGATTGAGCTTTCCACGTCTTACCTCTTTTTCAGATACTGAAACTGCACAGTACAAGTTTGTCCCATTTTAAAGATAAAAAACCATAATGGAAGTCTTCGTGCAATTAGAAGCACAGGTTTTGTATTTGGAACCAATAAAATGGCTTTGTGGCTCACTTGTGGTATTCTCTTCCTCACTCACAAATTCTGTACAGAGAACAGATTTTTTAAACTAAGTTTTGCTATCTTTGCAAATAAAGTAGTCGTTGTCTCCAATTTCAAGCTTGTAAAGAGCACGTCAGAGGTAGATTAAGAGGAAAAAAATAATCATCATACTAGTAAGTACTCTGGAGTTGATCCCGTCAAGGAAATTGCCTTCACAACATTTTGAATTCAATAAGGAAACAGTAACTGCCATAAGGTCTCAGTTATTTTTCTTCTTCTAATACATTACTAACTCAATACATGATGTGCATTTATGCAAGAAGGTTATTTTTAAAAGTTATACATTACATCCATTAAGCTTAATCAGTCATATGCAAAGCATCTCTGAAATCTGATATGAAGAGTAAAAAAAACCCCACCAAATGCACCAAACCCAATGCAGGCAAGGCAGCAGTCAGCAGCATGGGACAGAAATGAGCACAGAGCTATCAGGATGACATTTTCAACTCGGCCTAATCAGAGGCAAAACTTTAAAGCAGAGGGAGCAAAACGACATGGTTTTTACCATGCAGTGAAATACTGTAATTACTTTAATGCAGGATAAAAGAAAATTAACAGAAATTGAAGTTGACTAACACATCCTGAGAAAATCCATGAGAAAAGGTGTTTGGCCCAGAGTACTTCCTAAATGCTGCTGTATAAACTTCCATATGGGCTCAAGTTTAGGCTCCAGCTTTAAAAGAAGCCTAAACTTTGCAGTAGCCTGAGGACTCCACCAAAATTGCTTCTTGGTGGGGAAGTCAGACAACCACAACAAAAAATGTAACTTAAAAGAATATCCCAAAACCCAAATGAACTTGTTTTTAAGAATGGTACCAAACACAACTCCACAAAACATTTCCAGGTGAAATTTTTGCAAAAACCCCAGTTCACACTTCCCTACCAATGAAATTCATACTCTTCATACCCACCTAGTGATATTAATTTCAGCTAGACAGGACCCTCTATTCCAAATCAAAAGCAAGAAAGTGATGCAAAAGGAGGTTTCCTGCCAGTGCCTCATGAAGGACAGTTAGAAGAACCTGTTTGATGAGGCTGATGTCATCCTTGGGAGGCAGAAAATGACAGATTTGTGGAATCAGAACCTGCAGTTTGAAAGGAAGGAATCAAAAAAGCCTAAAAGTGGCTAGTCAGCACAGAAAGATCCATGGCCATGTTTTGTGTGAGCCCCTTTGCAGAATCCATGCTCATTTTCCACCTTCCTCTCATTTCGGCAAACATCAGAAAAGCACGAACCAGGAATAATTTCATTCTAAAACACAGGGTGATAAATGGTCACACACACGATCAGATAAAGGGAAAGAGATGAATTAAGATTTCATCCATTTTGTGCATCAATTTGTGGTTTGCTCAGCCACTTAAAAGCTGCCTTCTAGATCATGAAGGTATTTAACAATCTAGCTGAGCTGAAATGTAAAGCAACAGGAACTTCTTTCAGTGCAGAATAATGAGGACAAAAATATTCAGGTCTACTAGAGCCCATTCTTCACTGCACAGTTTAGGCCATTTGTGTGGTTTGTAAATGTAACACTAAAAGGAATCAGAGTGCTGCAGTATATAATTAATCCATTTAAGTAGAATCATCATCAATATTGAAAAGCCTATGCAAAATAAAGTAAGACGTGGTCCAAAGTTCTACCAGCACAATTAGAAAAACAGTTTTGGTAGTAATTATTCCAAAAAAATTAGTGAAATTTATATAACTCATGCATCTTTCAAGTATCCCAAAGGAACTAGAAATATGTTATCTGGAAAACAAGAACAACAAAACAGAGTGAACTTCTTCAAGCTTTCTTTGGTTTTGTCTTTTAAAAATAACAGTCAGCTCTGAACCTCCCAAAGTCTACCTCTATCTTAAGAGCTTTTTCTTCTATTTTTAATTTTTAAAACTTTGGTATGGCACTTGTGGTGTAGCTAATCACTGGGTTTCATTTCAATATTTTGCTACAAAATAACTGCCTAATATTTGACTTCTCTATGGAAAATTTCAGATTGCAAAAAGCTGTAGTAAAGCAACAGTTAGTTTCTGAAAATGAAAACGAAGTTAAAAGGCGAGAAAAACTAACGTATTTCAGTCCTGAAAGATTAATATTCAACATTCAGGCTTCAAAACAATAAAAAAACCCTAATTTGTTATGAAATCAAAGACCACTGCTGAAAAGAAGCTACCTGGGGCCTTATCCTGCCATTTTTCCATGGGGTAACCAGCAGGAAGAGTTTCCCTGTAGTGCAGGCACATCCCCTGCTCCTGCTTTAGTCACGGGCAAACAAAGCAAGGGCAGACACGGCTCCAGCTGCAGGGCCACCTCAGCGGGTGTATTTTCAACTCAAAGTAGCACATGTCCACACCACTGGTTTTTCTTAGGGTATTAACTCATGAACAATTCAGTTTAAAAACAAGGAGAAGAAAGCCACACCTGATGTCCTACAAAACAAAAACAGCCCTGGTGGTTTGGTTCGGTTTTTTTCAGCTACACAGACAAGATTTCACTTGCAACTTTTGCCTCCAAGTTAGAGGAAGGCAAGGTGTTATTGCACTGTTTTTGCAAGAGCAGCCTGGAAGGAAGATTTTGACAATGAATTACAAGCTCCTGCAAGCAACTAGCGCAGACTTGTAGCAGCTGAAGAGCCTGCAAAGCACTGAAGTCGACTTTAAAATGTGTCCAACTGGGTGAGTGTAACATGCTCTGCATATGATCGTGTTGCATCACCTCTCTAATGAGCCTTTCTTTATATAGCCTGAAATTAGAAGCAGCTCCTACTGTGGTCAGTGGGAGCCACATTACAGAAGAAACAGAGAATCTGGTTATGTATTTTAAAGTCAGGAGAGGGGGGGTGTTGTTTTCAAACATAGGCCCGAACTGTTCCTACAGGGCTAAATATTTGTGTAACAACAGTCATGTATTCCTTTGTAAGGGAAAGTGGAGCTTAATAACCTCAGTATTTCAGCCTAACCAGGAAGAATGCATTATGGTAAAATATGGACTGGACATCATACACTGCCCCTAAGAATATTGTCCCAAATATTTCTATATCTTGCTGTCAAATATACTATCTATACTTTATCTTAACTGTCTGTTTCAAAAAGTTATAGCCTAAAAAAAACCTGGAGAAGACCATAAAAGACAGTAAGAATAAAGCGTAGCCATCAACTTACTCTATCAGAAACATCAGAAATTGCCCCTTTTATGATAAAAGTAAGTCAGCTTAGTCAGATCGATCATCCTTTCCATTTAACTGCTCCTGGAACGTACAGCCCATGACACATCTTAAAACAGAGAAACATAAACTAAATTTGAAAAAAACCAGAAAAAATACTGTTAGCTTACAGTTTTCACACTCCCTGAAAACTTTAAAAACTCTATTCAGGAACTTTAAAGAAAAGGAAGATCACAAATAATCAAAATGATGGGAATGCCTGTAGATATTTTCAAAGGCACGACAGAGCCAAGAGCCTAGATGAAATCCCTGGCAATGACAGATCTTAGATTGTGTGGGACAATTCTTTGTTCCTGTCAGCTTGTGGAGGGTTTCTAATCTTTCCTAGCTGCAGATGCTCACGGTTCGTGATTTATCTCAACAACCATCAGATCGAGCCGTGCTGTGTGGTTACCTCCCCACCAAACTGTGCCCTGCGCCCCACTTCCCTGGCCATCACCTGTGTGCCTGCTCCTTAGGCTCCCCACGGCTGCCTGAGAAATAAAGCAAGGAGTCAATTTGTTCTATTCTTAAGATCCCTCTTTAACACCAAGATTACAGGCACTTCTTAATGATAAAGGAAATTAAAGCTATAATGCAAAAATTTGCAGTAAACAGGCGTTGTTATAGGGTTGTGCATTCGAGCAGGTACTATCTGGCAGAAGCAGCATTAAGGCTTTGATGAAAAATTTACTGAGGTTATGCTGGACAAGGAGCTTTCACTTTCTGTGAAGCACAACAGGGCGGCAGGATGTCGCACTGTCAATGCTGATAATGCTGTGCAGACAGGAAAATAATCATCAAGTTGCAACACTTAATCAGTAACTTCATCATATAGGCACCAGTGGGTCATCCTTAGAATTTCATGTCCTTGCTTCCTGCTAATTCCACTGGTCAATTTAGATATGGAAATGTTGCCTACCTCGAGCAGGGCTCATGCTACCTTGTCATGTAGGGCTATTCCCAGCTAGGCAACATATTTCCATAGTCTAGAGGAGACAACTTTTGGATGCAGAACACATGTGGAAAACTGATTTCCCTACACAGCCGATGACAAGGGGCAGGCACTGTCCGGTGGCAGTGTGGGACATCTGTGTTTTGTGAACGCAAGGCAGATGATGAGAATTCACCCTCTGGTGGCAAAGATGCTTGTGGTTAATTTACCACCATCACCACAAGCACTTCCACCACAAATCCTTTCAGCCATAACCGCTACCCAAAACCGCAAGAACTGCTTGTACTTGCTACTTTTGCTACTATTTTTTTTCATTGCTCCTAGTCACAGTTTGCCCAATGATTCAAAAACAGTATCAGCACATAAAACAAATAAGTGAACATGTTTGCCCCTTTGCCTGGGCCACAACTCAATCACAAGCTATTTTGTATAGTCTACAAAATATTCTCTCTGAGATTTTCAATAAAAAGGACTGTGGCTCCTGAATCAGAGCTTAGGACTGAGGACCAGAAAGAAAAATCCTACAAACAATTTCTACAGATAAATAAACCAAAGATAAATTGGGGAAAGCTGATTAATCACTTCAAAGTATGCTGCTCCTTTTTTGTGCTGTTACTGAGCATTTAAAAGTGTTGCTTAAATAAGGACTTCTATGCCTTTGGTTTACCAATGTTTCTGTAAGGCAAAAAGGGAGACAAACAAATGTAGCTCATAAGCCCCGCTGGGATGAACGTTGGTTCAAAAACCATGCTGTCCAAGTTGAACCAATTTTCTCCAAAATGCTGCAATATATGCAGTCCATCTAGAGCAACTTTCTAACGCCTTGCTGTCAATGAGATGATATTTTAATGAGTTATTTTTCCTTCTCCACTTTACCTCGAGGAAAAATAAAGATCTTAAGAAGCTCCAAGCTTTCACACAGACCTTTTGAATCCAGGATTAGTATGTAACTCCCAGTGGTCTATTCCACGTCTAGGAAATACAAACAAGGACACTATAATCTAATCTGTGCAGAGCAAACACTTCATTTCACGATTCTAATACTGCTAGCGTGATTTATGAGGCAGCTGAGTAATTCTGAAAAATGTACTAAGAAAACAAAGACAAAATTAGGCAAAGTACAAATGTTGTTTATATGAATACAGAGACCAGTAATGTCAAAGGATATTACAGGCATCTTATGCCATACATAAGCACATCTGTGAGGCAGGTAAAGTATGTTTTTATAGCTGTTCAGAAAAGAAAAAGATGAATCATCTTTTATAGCTCTATATAAAATTACTTTTCTGCTGGCAATTAATAGAGAGAGGCCCCAGAACACCAGTCACATGCTCTAATCATCAGGGAGAAATAAATTATATGACAATAAAACCCCTCAAACTTCAGTGAATATGGAAAATTCTGTTTTCTCTCGAAAAGCAGCCACATCAATCCCATTCTATAGGCACATTAGCAAAGAGATGGCTCGGTGGAGCTAGAGAAGATCTGCTGTCCTCAAAGCATCAGGTAGGGAGACTGCAGTCCAAATCCCACATGACTAAATATCCTGCATAGGTTTATGGTCATTATTTGCAGGAAAAGATATCCTGTTGATTTATCTCACATAATGCTGGTATCATGCCTACCAATATCTATAAAACCCACCAACAGTCCCAAAATGTTACCAGAACACGTTAGAGGCAGCAAAACCCACAGTGATCTGGCTGGAATAAGGGACTGCACTGGAGCACGCCTCTTTTCTTCCCCCAAAGTCTCAGGCAGTCTTTTCTTTATACTTCAAACAAATTAAATCTACTGCAATTAATGATTATAGTTTTTCCTTCAATCAGCCCATACTCCTCTAGGAAATTAACTTAGCTATTAAAAGCCTAAAGGCTGGAAAGGAACCTAGTTAGATGAGTTTTACCTTCTCTGTACTGCCTGTGTAATCAAATGCAGTTTCCCCACCAGTTTAATTCTAATCAGTTTAATTACTGAAAATTAAAACCAAAAAAACCCTTATTCTCACACCAGAACAAAAGGGAAAAGCTGCACGTGGTAGCAGAAGAGAACTGGGTGACAACACTTTGATACTGCACATGAGGGAGAGGAAATGACCAAAAATGAAGACAAATTCCAATATTCCTTAGACAATGGCTATCAGACTGAGGAGGTGGAAATAGCAAGCTACAAGAATAAAAGTCAGCACAGACTACTTCCAAGGTGTGAAGCTGGGGGGAGAGTTTATTGCTTCAATATTTCAACACCTTGATTACACACGACTTGTGTAGATCCACTGAGTCTTAATCTGTATTTCCTACTCAGTCTTTTGGCCCAATATAAAAGTCTTTTTGCTATAATATAAAAATAGTGAGATGAAAGGTGTCTTAAGCAAGTCTTTTAGACACACATGGAGCTATACAGATATATTTAGAGGGAAGGTACGTTTCCTTCACTTGATTTCCACAGCAAAAGTAGTTCTTACTGGTATGAAACTCCCTGCTCAAAAAGAAATTATTTCATGGTATGCTTCTCTCACCTCTTGCCACAAGAAAACCTCCATGCTGATCAGAGCAATGAAAGGCAATATACTGCCTTTATTTCTTTCGAAATACCCAAAACATAAAACAAATCCATTCTTACATTGTATCTATTTTCAATTTCTCATTTCTCCTCTTTGTCCATAATGGCTTTGCTGTCTACTTCACAATTCTAAGGACCTCAATCAAGGCCACTTTAAATCTTCTCCATCCAGATGACTAATCCAAATAATCTCATTTAAACTGCTAGTTTACATTCTACTAATACTGCACAGCCATCTGATCTGTGCAGGGAAGGGGTAGGAGCAGGCTGGTGACTCTTACTAGAAGACATTGCAATCCCTGCACAAGCAGAACTGTCATAAATCCAGGATAGGTAGGTAGGTGAGTTAGTGGCATTTAAAAGTCTAAAAAGATTGGAACAAGTTATTTTAATTTTGCTGAATTCACCAATCAGCCAGCCCTGCATTTTGTAATGTGCACTGCAGAAAAGGGAAATTTTGTCTCACCACAAAAATTGCAATCCTTCTCCAAAAAGGAAGCTTATTAAATCCAAGGCAAGTTTTCAACTAATTATGTGCACAATCTTTTAATAACGGAGACTGGGGGGAGCCAGAGGGTAGAGAGAATACCACAGAAGTATTCATAAGCATCCTGGAATATGCACAGAAATGAGGAAAGGTGAACTATATAGACCTCACTAACAGGCAAACCATGCATGTTCTTAGAGAAGTATGTCGGGTCTCTTATTAAAAGGCCACTTTGCTGCAAGGCAACACACGTGCTTTTCACAAAGACCCCTTCTGTGCCACGATGTCTGCAGCCATGAAGTCTTTAAAAAGCCCCTTGGTTCGTAAAGAGCTGCAGAAAGCAGCAGTATCTCCCTGAGCAAACACACACCAAGCCTTTGAGTCTGCAGGGCTCTCCTGGCAGGGACTGTTTAACCAAGGTCGAGATAGCAACTCCTAGGGTGGAGAAGCCTCATACTTACGTTAAATGCAAGTCACTTATTCACCACTTCTGTTCAAAAATGCCTGGCCTTGAACATTTTAAAGGCTGTAATGGGATCAAGCATATCTAAAAGAACAATAAATCCCAAAGTTCAAAACAAGTTCTAGACTTCGATAAGATGCCTGCATATATCCTTACACATTCCCAATTGTTTTATCCCAATCAATGAAGAGGGTATTTTATAAAACTCTTTCCCAAGTTTTTCCTAGATGTTCTTCTCTTAGAAGATGGGGAAAGCTGCAGAGAAGTACTTTGAAATTCCTGAAGGTTCTGACTTTTGAGCAGTAATTAAACCTGCAGTGAATAAAATGGGGAAAGAACTTCAATATTCCAGAAGCATGGATTTATCAGCAGTAACTCCTAACTAGTTGATGGCTTTTTTTTCTGCTCCATACACAATAAAATTTGATTTTTCCTCCGCAGTATCAGCAGTTAGAAAATGGAGGAAGAAGAGAGAAACAGAGGAGAAATAAAAAGCAAATAAAAGCGTATATGAAAAAAAAAAACAAAAAACCAAAGAAAGAAACAAACAAAAAACCAACCTGAAACCACAGAAAAAAACCCAGCCAAGAAACAACCACAAGAAAGCACATAAAGGCAAGACCATAACATAAGATTTGCAAAAACTCTGTCTCTTTTTTCCCCGCAGAAGATACACCAATGTGGCTATACTTTAAATTAAAATTATGCATTTTAAGTACACATATATGAGGCTTTTTAAAAGAACTGTGTTCATAAAAGCTGCAACAGGTCCTAAAGAAACAGCACAAAAATCAGCTGTACGTGTTAGCGAGTGACACCCCCACCTTCAGCATGGGTCCCTTCCCTGTAACAAACTGAAGAAGACTCCAGACAAACTGCATCTCACATGGCAGGATCAGATAACTGCTAAAAAGGCACCATTACTAGTTAAAAATTAATCTTTAAAAGAATAAAATTGTTTTTGCTTGAGGCATCTAAGATAGTACTTTAAAATGAAGAAAAAAAAGCTGAACTGGAATTGAAACAGTCCACATTCATTTACAGGATATTAACATCTACTCTATCACTGCCATTTCATTGAAGCTGAGATGTGAAGTGTATAATGTCTGGTGCACAAAACAACCCTTCATAAAGACAAATTCACCTACTGGTGGGCCCAAAGGATCCTTGAGAAGAATGAATGCACTTAACCTGCAATTCCTGTTCTTCAAAATCAGTAATTCTAGAGGATGTCCTTTTGGAGGTTTGAGTCCCCTTCATGTAACCTACGAAGCTCCCGTGGGATCCAGCCAAAGCTCACAGCTGCATGGAGAGCTCTCATGCCACAACTGCCACAAGGGTCACTACTGACTAAACAGCCAGGCTTAAAAAGATTAAATTCCCTAATCTGAGAAATACCGTTGAAGCAGAAGACCGGATAAGTCCTAAGCATAGTTTCAGAAAACAAATCTTGCAGCTCAGCAATTCCACTTTTTACGGTAAGGGGTGTTATGACAGCTCCACAGTGGATTCATATTTAAATAGAACTTAGTCCCCTTTTGCATCCTCCAAAACATCCATCACTGTAACTTCAGCCTTTTCATAATTTAAATGAATAATCTTCAGCTCCTAAGTACGTCTTTAGTCTGTTTTGACAGACAAAATTAATACCTCTTGCAGTTACTGTTGGAAAGTACTAGAAGCCCCAGTTATCAGATGCTTTGACCTTCCCCCTCCAGCCAGTTGTTCATGCTGTCAGCCAACTTCCATGGGTCTCCATCCCCAGCACCCCTGCCGGGAGCAGCCCAGCCC
>VYXC01007880.1:399321-422220 GCA_013397175.1 Platysteira castanea
CCCAGCCCGCCTCACCCCAGCCCAGCTCAGCCCAGCCCGGCTCAGCTCAGCTCAGCTCAGCCCAGCCCAGCCCAGCCCAGCCCAGCTCAGCCCAGCAGCCGCGGGAGCCGGGCCAGGCCGAGCGATGCCACCCCAGATCTGCTGTGACAGCCCTGCCTGGGACTCGGCCAGTGCTGGTCTGCCCCCGACAGCATTTTGGGAATCCAGGCTTCCAGCTACGCCTTTGGCTCCACAGCACAGGAGCTTTTATGCTTTTAGAAACAGCGTCTATGGTTAGAGCAAAGGAAGTGTTTGAAAACCTTTCTACAGACAAACATCCCGATGCCCGCAGTGGGCGCTCAATTTAACCTGCTACAAGAGAGAACTGTAGAGCTATTATTGAGGAGAAAAAAGTTCTATGTGTCTTTATGTCAAAGCTGGGTTATTTGGGTGTCTTGCTTATTTATTTAGGGGGAGTTTGTGTGATTCTTGAGGCTGTCCTGTGCAGAGCCAGAAGTTGGACTTTGATGATCCTTGTGGGTCCCTTCCAACTTAGAATATTCTATGATTCTATGCATTCTAATGCATTAATTTTAATCTATGCATAACTTCTGTTTTGGAACTTTTGACCTACACTGAGCCCGGAGATCTAGTGAAGGGGAAAAGAAAAAGACAACCCCAACAAGGTTCAATTCTCCGCTTTCCCAAATCTCTCCAAGTCCCCAGTCACGAACTGCTTTTCTAGCCAGTAAAAGAAAATGAGTGCAGGAAGAACAGTAATGTTTTTTATACTGTTGCCATGGTGTAAAAGTATTATTCCATACAGGAACTTTCACTTCATTTGTCATCAAAATCATATTCAACAGGTAAAGGCGAAGTACAGGCATGGGAGGCATCAGACCCTGACAGCCAGCAGCCTTGAGCCAGGTTGATAAAGAGCCAGCAAGCTGGAACTGAATCATGCATTACTTCCCAAGGTAATTGATAAAATGGTAAAACTGGTAATATTGGTAACTGGTAATATTGATAAAAAAAGATTTTACCAATATTAATTAAGATGCTTGGTAAATGCATTAAGAATCCTTTTTATTAACATCATCTAGTAATGGACTACAACCATTTATGAATGGTACTGCATTCACAAGTGAAAGAATTTTGTTTAAAAAATACAGTGAAAAAGCATGACATGTTCCACTTTAACACACTGTTTAAAAAACTCACCAGAAGGAACAAACTCCATGAGAAAAGATGCAAGATACTGTTTATTAATGGAATATCTTAAAGTCTGAAAACTATAAGAAAACTTGCTGCATCCCAAAGAAATCTTTTTTAAAAACTATTATCTTTCATTTTGTTAAACAAGAAATACTTTGAGAATTTATTCAGCTGCAGTTAAAAAAGCTGTAACTACAAATTCTATGTAGTATCATCTACTTATTAAATTCATCAAACTGAAAAAAAAATTAATTTCTTTTGGTGAAAAAGAAAACTATTAAAATGTACAGCAAATTTAAAAACTTCCAAGAACACATTTTTTCCTCTGATATTCCTTTTTTCTTTCTTTAATTTTATTCTTTTTATAAATGGCTGTATAGATATCTCTAGAACATCGGGTTGAGATACTTTTATTACTATTCAACCGCCTAACGATTTTACTTTCCATGATTTACATTTGGAAGAATGTAATAACAGATACACGTAATGACAAAAAATGTTTGCTAAACCGGCCAACTGCAACTAATGCTGCTGAAACCAAATGGGCAGAAAGCAAATTGGGAATTGGTAAATGACAGTGTTTGGAAGATTAGATTTCACAGGGTGTTCACAAATAATAATTTACCATAATGTGCTGCTCTCCTTGGTTCCCCAGGTAGCTATCAGTCTTTCTAGAAAGCAAGTTGGATGTAGCCACTGAACTTCCCATCCTGTGGAGCAAACTCCCTCTTCCCAGTGATCGTACAAGGGATGCAGTTAGCTTTAGACCTACAGGCTTTACAGCGCTCACACCATGCATATTCAGGGCTGCAAATCTGCACTCTGGAGAAGATTAAGAGACAGCTGGGAGAAATTTTCAAAATCTTGAAGCCTAAGAGGCCCCAGTGGTTTTGGAGCAGATCAGCATGTTCACTTTGGTACGATACAGTCAAACAACACAGGAGGGAAGGCGAGGCCTTCACCCACAGTAACATACACACACAACTCCAGCGTTAGAACTGCAGTGAGTCCTTGGCAGAAATGCACAGCAGGCACACTGGGAGGATCCCTGCACTCAGCAGATACTGTCACAACTGGAAATGCATCAGAGGCCGACTCCGACCAGGTTTGCACCCAAAAACACAAGTTAAAGTCAGCTTGGATGAGCATAAAGTTAGCAGCTGTACTTTCACATTGCTCATGACATCTTTCTGTCCTGAGACTCCTGCAAGGGATTGTCTTCTATGACCGTTTCACCCTTCCATGACTGCAGTTACGTTTAAATAAAGACAGTTCCCAAAAAATCCACAACCTGTAGTATTTAATTGAAAGAAACCCTTTGGGAACTGCTACTTCTGAGAAAAGAAATAACCTTGAGGCCAAATGAGGCATTGTTCTCAGGGGCAATAAGCACAATTTGCCCAAGATTTTCTACCAGAGACAAAGATGTTGTCTCCACGATTTTCTTTCATCTTGTCTCAGCTCTCATGTCTCTGATAACCCACTCACAGTTTCCCTCCCCCTTGATCTAATTCCTACATTTCTCCCCTTTCCAAGGCTGTACACATGACATTTTCTCACAACCACATCATCTACAGGTACTTCTCCTCTCTTTGGTTCCTCTCTCAGCTGCTTTCTACCTCCCCAGGTTTATGCTGCCCGACCAGTTTATTTTTCTACACCCCTCTGCCCCCCCTGCTGCTCTCCTGAGCTGCCCTGTGCCCATTTGCTATCCAGCTTTCCACTGTGAGATGACATTTTGCCTTTCAGTTTCAGCACATGCAGTTTCCAGTAACCAGATTAAAGGGACTTAAATTAGAAAGAAGGCAAATATGTAAACAAGCAGCTATAAGTGCCTAAAGCAGGTTTCATTCAAGCAACATCCATGGCTGAGAAAAAACCCCATTTTTTTCATTGCCCCAAAAGACATCGCCTGAAACTTCCCTTATTTTCTGTCTTTCAGGGTCATCCTTCAATAAAGACACCTCAACACTCTCCTGGGTAAGTCAAGAAAAAATTCAGATTCAAATTAATTTATCAGGGCTTTCTCTTGAGAGGGAATGCAGCTGCTAACTGGAAAACCTTATCTGATAGCCTGGGAGTTAAAAGGTCACAGGAGACTAGGAAGTAGCTGATTGAAGAATAGCCATTATCTTTCCCTATGCATTATGGTAATTTTTTTCTATCAAAATCAAAGCTCTTAAGAATATTTTACTGGACACCATATCGATCATTTAAAATTTGTCCTGTGGTGTCTTATAAATGTTGGCAATATAATTATGAAACTGCAAACAGAGATGTTTAGTATTTATTGAATCATAGTATTTATTGAAAAACAAGTATGTAAGATATAAAGGTATAGATACACTCCTAAGATCAGATATTAAGGCATTTTTCAACAACAACTTGGATGTATAAGCAAAAATTTCACTTACTAAGATTCATCACAAATATTGAATTATTAAACAAACAACCTAAATTGGATATTGAATACCAAGCATTACCACAATGTGGAAAAAAACCTTGCTTCCCTTGAGACTAGACAATTTAATCAGCCTGCAGGAAAGAAATACTGGGAAAGTTAAATTTAGTGCTCAGTGAGTAGTATTTTAACCTCCCTGTTTCAGCAAGATTTAAGATTTGTCTCAGAAGAGTTATCTCTTCTCAAATTAACTTTACTCTCCCCATCCTTTCTTCTAGTTGTTTATGCAATTAACAACAAATAAAGCCACAAAATCCCATATCGAAATTACATTTCCACTGTAGTAGGTCAAACAACAACCCTCCTCCTGCCATTAACTGAAAACTAACTTTTAGATTAAAGCCCCAAGTTTTTTAACTTATGACCATTTGTCTTGATTTTTATCCCGTACTTTCATGATGGAATGCCGATGGCAACTTCTAGGTTCTAGCCACAGAAGAAGACAGTGGAAACCAGAATTAACGATGCAACTGGAGGCTTTACTACATAAATTAACCTGCCAGTGTCCTGCTACCTGCTCTACAGGAACTCCTCAGGGGTGAAGCTGGGCTCTGTAACTGTGTGCGGTTTCAGATTATAAGTGATGTTTAAACCAGAATGTTTAAAGCAGAAGTTTAATACCATAATACATCATCTGGAAAGCAGAGACTGAGCAGTCTATTTTATTTGAAAAATAATTCCAACAGTCCTTAAATAGGAAGGTAAAGAAAATACAGAGCACTTAACAGTGCAGATCAAACCCTGCAGAAAATGGCATGCACAGTTTAGCTCCAGGAAGGAATACGGTCTCTTCAGCCACTCTAAACTACTTCCAAATGCCACAGCAGATCTGGGGTGTGGATGTCAGTAGAGCTTGGATACTCAAAGGCCCAGAAGCTCTTCTGAAGTAACACTTGAGCAGGTCTTACTAAAAGGAGCTTACAAATTGTGTTTATGGGAGAAGAAGTCTGTCTTAAAAGGGAAGTCCTCAAGAGGCTCAGTTCAAATCCACCAAAGTAGTTTTACTTCATCTGGATGGACATAAAATGGCTATTTTCTCCACAGTGGGGAGAATAAAGATATCTTCCCTTTATATGTTCAGAAATAAAATTGTTGGGATACTCTCCACCGAATGCCACATGTGAGAAAAATGAGACAGACTGGGAACAGCTTACACAAACAGTGGGAAACTCGGCATTTCGACATGTGGCAGAACTCTCCGCGCGGCCTTCCAGCCGCTGACAGGCAAGTCGCGGAACAGCGTGTGCTAACTCCTGCTTTCCATGGCAGTGTCAACCCTCACCGACTAACCACGGCATGATGGACAAGACAGAAATCATGTTCACACAGCGTTTGGCTTGTTTTCTCTGTGCAGGATTTTGCAGGCCTGAGTTATTCCTTTATAAAGTTTAGTCCTTCCTCAGCACAACTCTCTAATGGTAATTGTTCCCTTGATATGGTTTGCATGGTGCCGATCAGGATGTGGAAAAGGTGATCAGAGCATCTCAAAACTAAAAAACCAAAATATTGGCAAAATCACTCATCCTCTTTTCTCCTTCTTAATTTTATTAATTTTACACAGCAAAACATGGGAATCCCAAGCGCGAATCGGGATCTGAAACACCAACAATGCTCAGAGCCACAAAGAGCCATAATGAGGAACAAGCCATGCATAAAAATGTTACCAGTAAAAGGTTCACCCAGCCTTCAGCTCCACCTGCACCAAAAAGCACCAGGTTTAGCGAAATCTACAGAACGAAGAACAAGCATCAAGTGCTTTCACCTGAGTGCCAGGACTACTGGGGAAAAAAAAAAAAAGCTTTAGAAGTTCACCTGTAGTTATTTTTGTTGTTGTTGTTCCTGTTTCACTGCATTAAAAGGAGAAGCCTCTGGAGTACTTGAGACATATCATCATTGCCCGTTTAACACCGTTTAACAAACACAAAAAGATGCCTCCCTCGTGTTTTAAACAAAAGGTTAAATAACTGGGAAGAAATAGCAAAGCATTAACTAAACACAGTGCTTTACGCATAAAACTACGGACAATAGAAAGCATTAGCTGGGTGAATTACGGGTGATATACTTACTCTCAAAAAGCATGACTTTAAAGGCTATGAATTTCTAAACCTTTACCTCTAAGAGACTTAGAAGGTCAAGGACAATTTCTCTTAATACTATCACAACAGCCTCATCCTTGTCGATGCAAAACCTGCTGGTTGACTAGTCAGCCTAAGGAAGAGATGCTCAAGTGCAGAGCAGGCTAGCCCTAGTCTTCCAGAAAGAAAAAATACTGTGGGCCAAAATAGGGGTTTTAATGGTTTTGTTGGGTTTTTTTATCTAGATGGAGATACAGTGAAGGAGCATTTATTTGGGTTGCTTAACCAAAAAACAATCCTATGCTAATATCCTCCCAGGAAATTCCAAAAGGAATATAATTTCTGAGAATTTGCAAGCATCTTTATCTTAGCAGCCATGTCAGCCTTCCTAGAAAATGCTCCTGCATATGTTGGTTTGTTTGTTTTGTTCTTTTTTATTTGCATCTTTCCTTTTTCCATGGACAAGGAGAGAGAAAACTTCTTGTTTCAAGGCAGGTACTCCTCCGTTCTTCTACATCTGGGGCACTGGGCTGCACTGAAGGATATATTCCAGAAGCTATGCCCGTAACAGTGGTCACAAGCCTGCTATTTAGAAGTATTTACAGTATTATTTAAGAAAGATTCTCTTGTTATTAACATAATGTATATACATAAAATAAGACAGTGGAATCCAACTTGGGCACTTACAGAACCAATTCACTTCAGTGATTAATTATTTAGGAGTTGCTATATGAGTTATCAACTAAGTCCCATCACGATCAGTGGAACTTTACTGAGGATACCTCTGGATTATCCAAAGTGAAGTTCAGAAATTTGACAGAAATTCGGAAGAATCAGCTTACACACATAAATAGTTAAGAGCTTTCTACACTCCAACGTACAATATGGAAAATATGCCAGTCAATCTTAAATTCTCTCTAGTTAAAAGGAGTAAACACTCATTGGCAGAGAATGAGCAACTTTCATAAACAGATATTCCCCCATACTTTCACAGCCACTGAGGATGATTATTCACACAGACAATTCTAGGAAATCTATTTCAGCATCTTTTATTATGGACTAGAACTGAATCTATGCTCTGCAACAATGGAAAAATTGTTAACAACATTGCCTCTAGAGAGGGCGGGGTTTGAGTTTGGGTTTAAGACCCTAATTAGCTGGGTTTCCATCACACTATTTTTTGCCATTGGCTTCAGTGCTATTAGTTGTAATTAAAAACACCAAGTATTACAACCCATCTCTACAAATCAATTCCTAAATCATTGCAATGCAAGTCATTGTCCAAGTATATATATCTTAAATATTACAAGAGTTATCTAGGCTTCACGGGCAATCATAATTCTCCTCTGATTCTTCTTTCTAAAGCAGCCTTGCCTTTCCAATCCTGAAAATATAATACTTAATTGCCTGTGTCAGACTGAGTGTCGCTGCTGCTTCTGCCACTAACTAGAGGTATAAACAACTCCATGGTCCTAACAGACTGCCAAAAATTGATGTGGGAAAAACCCACTCAAAAACTATCGCTTACAATCAGAAGAATCACAGCCTTCTAAGTGCAACCATACTGCTTGCTCCTCCACCAGAAGAGAGACCCCTGTGACAGCATCTAGGGACAGAGCAGATGACATTTTCATCCTTGCCAAGTGCTGCTGGACCTCTGTGTGCTGCCTCCAGGTTGCAGTGGCCCAGAACAGAGGGTTTGTTCCCTTAATTCAGTATGATGAGGACCCAAATAAACTCTGCAGCCTCCTCCCTGCCCTCTCCCCATGCTCCTTGTTTCTGCAACGTAAGGGCCAGGTCAGGCTGCACTGTGCCTGTACAAGCAAGCATGGATTCTATGCAGCTTCTTTAAAAATTCTAACTTACTATGACCCAAAAAATTGGCAAAACTTTGCAAATTTTCATGGGGTTTGATAATATTTTTCGTAATCATACTGTTTCAATACTCCAATGGCTGGACAAATACAAGTTAAAGACCTCCATTCTTCCAGTTCCATACAACACTTCTCTGATTTACAGCCTCAGAAACTGAAAAATAAAAAGATCCAAAAGCCTATTCTTTCAAGAAGAGGGGAAAGGAATTTGATACCTTTTCTGCCTCTCCAAATTCAGGTCCTCCAAAGACAGAGGGCCAGTATAATGAAGCAATGACTGAAGTAAAAACAAGGCTCCACGTGCCATTTATTCCCAAAGGGTGATCCAGTATGCACACTTCATACTTTTCAGCAAGGCTTGTTTGGCAGTAATATGGAGGCTCATGGAGAGTTTAAAGTCCACATTGCTTTTTACATACAACTTCTTAATGGGTTGTGTTTTAACCTGCCCCCTGCAACTGCCTTTTCCACGTCCTGCTTCCAGGAAATGAGTGCTCCTGCTGACAAGCTCGTGCCCGCTAATCTCAGCTAAAAAAGACAGGCTGCCACTTCGTACAGAAGCAGCAAAACAAGATCTGAAAGGTCTTGCCCTCAGGAGAAGTACTTGTTCCTCCCCTTTCCATGCACCAGCCTGGGAATGGAGCAGAGTGGCCCCAACCCCAGAGAAAGCGCTGACGCTGGCACAGGGCACGGAGAGCAGGATGCAGGAACTCAGGGACACGTAACCGGGAGCAGGGAATGCAAGTCACTCAGTAAAACCAAACCCTACTCTGAGATCTCCCACTCCCCTCCAGATGTTCCCACCTGTGCCTTTCATACCGGCCAGAGCACGGGATAAGAAACAGACTCCGTAATTCCTTTCAACCCTCCATAAGAGCACAAACTCTGAGGCCCTGCCCTAATCTTCCTTCCAACATTTCTTTGTCTTCCTGTTGAAACTCAGCCTTGTTCTGCAGAGAGGAAGAGACAACAGCCAGACATGATGGATACGTGACTGGTCTACCGACTTCTTCCCACATACCACTATGGGATTTTTCTAATAGACTGTGTTTTCTGCCATTTGCTGATTTATTTTGGTAACTGACCTTTCATACATGGCAGATGGTGTTCTGGAAGGAAAGACCATGAGAACTGCAGTACTCTTTCAAAGCACAGACCCACCTGGCCTGAGATCCTACTCCTAACAGAGGCGTGGAAAGATGACCGAGAACAGGATAATCAAGCACAATATTCCCAAATACAGTTACTCTTGTTAATACTCCATATGTTTTCAAGCTGAAGAAATTCTTCAGTTGCCTTTAGTTTCTAAATAATCCCCAGTGACTTTCTTGTCCATGAATTCATTCCGCCTCTCTTTAAACCATAAGCAACTGCAACACTGTTTGGCAACAAGTTTCACATGCCTTGTACTCATTGCACAGCAAGTCTGGCTCCTGCACACTCTGAACCTGGCACTGGCTCTATTTATGCAGGTGTTAGAAGTTTTATTTTTTCATTACACTTCTTAATAACTTATTCAGAAAATGCTTACAGTCCTCAGCTTTCCCAAGCTGTGTTCAACATAATGACATTACATCTGTCACTTTGCACACCAAAACCATTTCAGCCAACCATTTACACCATTAGTAATTCACCTTTTTCATTCTTCATGAAGTTTGGGAAACATTTGTTTCTTTAAGTCTCCAACAAGAAGGTTTGCTGTAGCATCAATCTCTCCAGCTGAGAGAGGTGGGGAGCATTCACAGCATTTTGAACATCCCTACCCAAAATTCCACAGAAATGAGCTCGTCACTCACCTTCCCTCAGCAGACATTTTTGCTATGTGCCCTACTTATAGCAATTACTTTAAAGATATTTTCACATCTTTTCCATCTTCAGTTTTGACATAAGAGTTTGCTTTTTCATTTCTAATTTGCGGAACTTCAGTGGCACAGGCCTTATCCTGGAAGGCATCACATGCAAAGCGTGCAAATGGAAAAACCTCCAGAAATGCTCTACTTAAGGAAAGACAAGTGAGCCTGAGACACCTTCAGAAGAAAAATGGCACTAAATGTAATCAGCTTAAATTCTTTCAGTACTTTTAAATTCATTAGTGTTTCCAGGTAGTGCTACAAGTAATGCTGAAGGGCTCTTGGGGAACAGAGGATCTCGGGTAAAGCAAGTATTTGCTATAATTTGATTCTGATGAGAACAAAATAGATGGAATTGTCTGGAATATATTTATAACAGAAAGACTTTATTAATCACAGCTTTTTGACCTGATCATCTTGGCATACAGGTATGCAATTTATCTCTACAACTTCTTCTTTAACTGATGACTACATGAGAACAAATGAATTTGAATATGAAAACTTTACTTAGTTAAGAAGACTCCTGTTATTTTCCTATTGCAGGAAACAAATTTCATCTGACAAGTATGAGGTAAGACTTTCATACAGGTAGAATTTTAACATATTACAGAACCTTACTTGAATATTTATGCTCAATTTTAGACATGAAACTTGCATAATAGCATATAAAGACAACTATATTTCAATAAAAAATTAATTTTCATAAATATATTTTAATCTGTGCAACTCTTCCTCATGAATAGCTGATGCCATCAATATGCAATTTATTTTGAGGATATTAAATATTCTCTATATTCATCTGTAAAAAGCCGAATTCTTTGTTTAATCTTCTGAAAAAGGACGATGATGATTTGTCTTTCCCCAAAATTTCAGACCTATCAGTCTCTCTGGCAAAGTCAATGTGATGAACACAGTTGAAAAATCCATTTCTACTGATGGCATCTACACCTTTTTTCAAAGTAAAAATATTCTAATCACCAAATGAACTAGTAAGAAACAGAAAGAAACATGTTATTAATTAAAATTAATCTTGTGAGTCAAACCAAGACAAATCGTCTAATCAACCAGCAGTAAGTAAATAAGAATTACAAAAGGAGTGCACCGGTTTAAGTTATGATTTTGGACTCTCATGTTAATGTTCTGTTCAGAAAATGAAAAACTCAATCCAGTTCTCAGAGCCCCATCCTCCAGTCTTTTGCACAATACTGAAACTCAGACAAACCCAAGATTCAGATTGCAAAGAGGCAGATTTCTTCTGTGCTGTCAACACCTCTGTATTTGTGTTGGTTGGCTTGACTCCTTGATCTCCAAGGAATCACCCCGAAGACTACAAGCAGATACAGAACCAGAAGAGCAAAGAATATTTAAGCAGCAGAATTGCTCAGTGGGAATATGTAGGTGTTTGTCTGCAACATTAAGATTCTGATGTTGTTTTATTTTCAAGCTCCCTTCTAGCCTGAACAGGTTAGATTTAGAAACAGGCCTTAAAGCAGCATGCTGTTTCAACTGAACTGATGATTGCAATCATTGAATGACTGACCAAAGTTCTTGAAGTTTCACTTTTGGCATTCACCTGAAAGTAAGCAAAGCAAACCAGATAATTTTATACTGCACTTTTTTTTTTTAATATATGTTTCTTGAAAACAAGAGAGGTGTTGATTTGATCTCAAAGCAATATTCAGCCTGTATTGTCTCAAGCAGGCATTTCTCCCCTGATGGATGTTAGAACATCTCTGACACTGGAAGGAAAGGAAAATTCTTTGCTCTTTGTGGTTACCAGCATTTCAGTGCAAATCCCTTCTGGTATGTGTATTACACCACAGCAACGTCATTCCATAGGTTCTACCAAAAGTCTTCATGATACACTCCCAGATTTAAGAGGAGACAAGCTTTTGTGCCAGAACATTCACCTGAAAACTGATTTCTGACATCCAGTGCAATTTATATAACATACACTTCCAACGCAATGTTTTGGACTTAAAAATCAAAGAGGGAAAAATATTGTAACACTTGGGAAATTATCCTAGCTTGGTGCAAGGGTCTCTTACAACAGATTAAATACTGGTTTTTTCAGCATATCTATTCTGATCCCACTACATGTCCTTTCCTGTTGGCACCAAGGGTCACTGTGTCACACCACAGATTTCAGCTCATTTTAACCACCACAGTTTGCAGATGACTCTCAGACACAAATGACTATGCCAACAAGGTGAAAGAGAGTTCTAAGTGTTTACTCATAGTAGACTTAGTGTCCACTAAACTGAAGGGACATCCAGCTGAAGTGGAAACCCTAGCAAGACCTGTACTAGCCTAATGGAATGGCATTACACACCTACAACATTTGGGACAGATGTAATCAGCAATATTTTTCTTCCTCCTTGAGTCATTTCCATCATTAAAAATAACTCTGAAAGACTGACTGTTTCCTAAATTAATTCTTCAATAGATTCATCACAACAGATGGTTTGTTCACTCCCAAACACCAGCTTCAAGCAAGGGAAAGACAAACAGCAACAGTGCAGTTACCACAGATACAACGTCTTGGAGTAACTCCTAAACTGGAAGCTCAGGACAGAAAAAAGTACCACAAATATTACCAGTGCTGAACTAATGTCAGTAGAATCCAGCAAACCTGTCACATCACCCCGGAAACATATTATTTTGCTTAGAATCCAAAACGTCTTTAAGTAACACAATTTATTGTCTCAAATCTTATTGTAACACCTAGCAGCAAATGCTTCTGTGATGCTTTGTAACATGCACCTTACAAGGTCTGAACTTTAAAAACTTGAAATCAAAATTACAATCTTTTATCTGGCTGCTTTGCAGAGACTAGAATTCGGCTGGAATTATATTTTCTGTTATGCCAAATATCCCACATCTAAATCCCTTCATATTCTGAGGTGGAAAAAAGCCAAAAGACAGTCACAAGCTTCTGCAACTCATTTCTGGAAAAAGAAAAAAGTCATACTTTTCAGTTTCAATGTAACATTTTGTTCTAGATATACATATATATGTATTTTAATACAAGCTTATGTTAGCAAAAATCAGAACCAGGAAGCTGTTTTAGATCCAACCATGTCCTGCTAAGAGAGGCCTGGGTTTTTTTCCCCTAGAAGCAAAAATTCCTCATCCACTACAACTTTTTTTCCATCAGAACTTAGCATTTGATTGCACATTCTGCTAAAGAAAAAGCAGTCCTCCAGTCCTTTAAATTGCAAACAAGCTTCCAGGCCACTGGAAAACCTGTTGACATTACTGTTAAAGAAAAGAAATTAACACCTTTCCTGTCTAAAATAACCTAATCTGTTGAATTTCTGTGCACAGCATTCTGGAGTTCAGTAAAATAGTTTCCAAACAAAGGCCAAAATCGGAATGAGTATTTGTGCCTTGAAATTACACTTTCTACTATACTTAGGATATACACATCTGAAAGATCCTGCAGCCTGGTCCCAATAGGATCAGCCATTATACTTGTATAATTTCTTTCCATCTGTAATTCACTGCATTAGGTAATGAGCTCTGGAAATTTGCAAAATGTTTTTCTTAAAACTGCTTTAAATCACATCAGAGGCAACAGACAAAACTGAATAACCTGCTTACTATTTTACAAAGTATTTCCATCAAATTATGAGCCCAACAACCATTTCATAGCTTTGGTAAGAATAAAAAATGATGCAGCCACAGAATAAAACTCAAGATCATAAAATTCTACTGCATTTTATTTGGCTTATTTTTTTCAGAGAGATGAACAAGAGCTACACAATTTACAGCTACTTAAACACAACTATCACTGCATAAATAGCCAACATCACAGTTTCACGCCATTGACAATAATTTCTATCACAAAAGAGATATGATCCAATCTGCCCGTATTTGCCATTCAAAGGATCTGGCATATCACTATGTCCAAAATGATCCTGAAAATGAAAAAAAAACCCCAAACCTAAACCTGTTTTGTTTTGTTACACAGCAGGGAAGAGTTCTGAGTTTACACAGCATTTTCAAAGGAAGCCATCATACAGTACTTCTTTCCACAAGGCCATCTGGAAAAATCCCTGCCCTACAGAAGAGAGATCTCTCTTCTGCCCACGTCAATTGTCAGAGGACATGAACTCTCCGCTGCTGGATTTCCAAGCAGACACTTGTTTTGATGCTGGGAAGGCACCAGCAGTGAACAGCTGGAGACTCCAGAGGATTTGCTCGCTCCATGCGCAGTCCGCGGGGATTCCGGCGGGTGCCAAGCAGCAGCAGCAGAGCCATGGGAGCCAGCAGCTCAGGGAAGGCCTTTCTGCAACACCTCTGCCTCTGAAAGGGCCAAGCACCCCATGTTCTACAGCCCTTTGCTTGCCATGGCTGCAGCTCTCAGAAAAACTCCTCGAAACCAAGCCCCCTACCTTGCGTGCAGTTGGCATCCAAGTAAAGTGAGTGCTGGTGAGGCATTTGAGAGTTGAAATCTGGAAAAACCTAGAGGTGGATGCGGCCCGAGCCCAGCCCCTGAGCTCTGAGGCTCAGCAGTGATACCTCCAAGCAATTCAAAGCCTTGCTGTTTCCTGAATTCTCCTTTTCTCCATCACTCCACTTTGGATTTCTTTATAATACACAACCTAGCAGCCTTCTAGGCAACAGCCCTTCAGCCACAGACACGTTACCTGCAGGAATGAGATCCACAACCTCAGCAGGGATTATACAGAATTTCTATCCAGTTATTTTTCTCTCACGGCACTCAGAATTTTTGGAATCGCTGAAGTTGCTCTTTGTAGCCTAGTTTATCTCTGATCAGCCTTTCTCCTGTTTGTCCAACAGGAGTTGTCACAGTATCACTGCAGGGTAAAGCTGAGCTGTCACTCTTACTCCTGGTTTTAGATCTTGGTGAGACTCAACCAATGGGACACTCACTCACAGCACACACCAGAAATTTTACATTAATTTATGCTGGGGAACCACTTTTTAACAACCTTGTAATATTTTGAAAACTCCCTTTGTGCCAAGATTGTTCACACAGAATGAGAGCTTCTTTCTGTATATGCAAGAGCCCTGGTTTGTGTTAGTGCAGTAGCTGTGCCTGAATTTTAATGCTTTATAAGCCTCGTTATGAAATGTCTGCTCATTTGTACTGCATGTACCATTTCCTCCCCTTCTTGGAAACCACACTCCAGCTCATCTGCAGGAATGAAGACACCCACCTGAACTCCTCCCCCCAGCCTCCTCAGTAGAGCTTTACAAGTTCCCACCTCGCATTTCCTCAATTCTGTGAGAAGGTGACAGTCTCTGCAAATAACAATGTGCAAGCTGAAACTCTGAATTTTGTCTAACCTTCGAAGTTCCTAAAACCTGTAACTGACACACATTTCTCTGTAAAGTTAATACCAGTAGAAAACTAACTTTCAATTAAAATACTCATTTTCACAAGGGATTTTTTTTAGCAACTTATCCTAAAGCCCTGACCACTTCTGATAACCTGATTACAGAGTGTGAAAGGCTTGAGGTACCTCACATTTTTCAGTGGTACTTGCCACTCCTTCAGACAGGCCAACCTTTGGAAAAAACAAGAAAAATGGGGAAAAGAGAACCCTAGTCTAGAGTTACCCCTCTTGCAACCAATCCTTTCAACTCAACTCACTCTCGTACGTAATGCTTCGGGCAACACTACAAGGTGCACTGTCTGCAGGCCAGCACTGGCCCTGCCAGACCAGAGCACAGAGATTTCCATTACAAGATCTACAAAAAATATGAACCTTCAACAGCTCCTCCCTTCTCTCCTCTCCATTCCTACCCAGGCCATACCCATCCTTGCTTTACAAAGGGGATGATTACTCATCCCTCATCTTTTCCACTACAACTTTCCACTACCAAGCAAAGTTATCCAATTCTGAAGGAGGTCCCCCTTCTCATCCAGGGAAAGGGAAAAAATCCTTGATAGTTGGTACATACTGCATCCCTTTAAAGCATCTTATTTCACAGAAATATGTTATTTCCAACCAACCCATTCTTACTGTTCATTTAGAATACAACCAGCTTTTTTATTGCAAAATAACACTTAGTGAGAAATAGTCCTTTAGCAGATTTCATTCTTCCGCTATTTTTCGCCCAGCTCAAATGCATACACACAATAAATAAGCTATAATTTTGGTTCTAAAACAGCTGTCATCTCATAAAAACTTGCTGCTCACAAGCAATGTTTGTTGCACATTCAATCCTATGAGGATATAATACACATAATTATGCTATTGTTATTAAGGCAATCATAACAGATACCATATGGACCCTGAAGTGGCTTTGAGAACCATTTTTTAATAAACGCAACATCACTGACACATTTTGGAAGAAAAATCCATTCCCTAAACTGCACACTATTGGTAACATATACAGGTTACTCTTTTTGGGGTGTTTTTACACTGTAAAGTACTGAGAGTAACAATACAACTCATAGCTTCTATTGAGATCTCACTTTCAAAGGCTCTCCAGGCTCACTGCACATCATGTTTTTAATACAACAGTGACTGCATGCCAGAATTCAATGCTCCTGCAAATATGCCAACTTGTAGCTACTTTCAAAATGAGCTACTCACTAGGAATTAGTGCCAGGGTAAATCAATGGCACATTCAGCTAGATGTCCCAGCTCTACAAAATGAATTATACGCTATATACAGTCCTTTTGTACATGTCGGTCTTTTTTTGCATCTTTATCAACGAAAGCTGAAAAGACTAGAAATGAAGTTCCAGAAGGCTGTAAATTATCCAGTAAAGGATTAGCAGAACAGGAAGCAATTTTGTCTACCTGCACGTTTAAATACTGCATTCATGTATTAGAATAAAATCTACACTAAAACATTTCACCCCTTCTCAAAAAACGCCACTTTCTTTGGATTGTTCCCGCTGTGACACACACAGAGCAGCGGGATGCTGGGAGCTGCACCAGCAGCCTACTAATAGCTGAGTGCTGGGGTGGTGTTGGCAAAAAAAAAGAGTCACTTAAGTTGTAACAGCTAATGGGTGGCAGATAATTGGGGGCAGCAAAACTGAACTTCTGAATGCTCAAACACAAACCTGCTACTTGCTAACTGCAGCTGCTATGGATGCGAGACAGAACCAAAAACTAGGAGGGAGATCACACGTGCTTCTGCACTTGGGACAGTTAGACTGGGAAAATGAGAGGCCTAGGAAGTGGGAAGAAGGAAGGGAAGATCCTGCTTAGATCCTGGAGCTCAGGCTCATGCACGGCAGCAGATATCAGGAGTTAGCTGTGAACCTGACTTTCACTCCCACCTCCTATGGCCAAGATCATCCTTGCAGGGAAGGGCGCAGATCAAACAGGGTGAAGCCTCTCATCTCGTTGGTTCTTAAATAAAATGCAGTATCCAGACATAGGGTTTTTGCCCCCATTTTTTTAAAAATAAGTTTCTCACTCATGACATAGAGTTCATCTCCTTTTCCTTAAAAAAAAAATACTGCCAAGCACATACTTGACCAATCTGCAATGCTCTTACTGCAAAATCCAATAAGCCTCAGGGCTGTCCACTCTTACAAACAGCAGGTAAATTTCAGAATAATCGAAGCTCTTGGAGTTGTGTTTGTGAGGAAGGAGCCTTCTCCACAAGGCTAAACAGCAATGTGCAGAAGACTCAGCAGCCTGTGTCCCATTTAAAAAACCTTCTTATTCAGTACCCTTTCATTCCCTTCAGACATTCAATCAATTTTCCATCCACATCCCAAAAGTGCGACTGGCCTAACAAGCTGTGTGCACTTGTTCCACGTGTTAATCATCTCCTCCTACAGAACCAGCTTCCTTTATCTACGACAACCTCAGAGGAACATGTCTAATTCCACCTGACTTCACCATTCAGAGATAGTATATCGTATTTATTTTCGTACGGATTATGCACAGTGCCTTAGGTGCTTATACTATGGGCATTTCATAAGTGTAAACTTGATTGATTGGTCACAAGACTGTTTTGGATAGCTGTAAAATGGATTTGGCCCCCAGCCACCGTTTGCTCAGCAGAGATACACCGTAGGACTGAGATAGCTTCAAGAAATCACAACACATATGCTAAGAAATATTACAAACCCGTATTTGTACGGTTGGCATTATACATGCATCACTAAACACTTCTCAATAGCAATGCATACTACAACATATAAGAGAATTCTGGCTGGATATTTACCAGGAAAGAAGACTTATGAAAATGTGTTTTCAATAACTGGTGCAAAGTCAGCCCACTCTGTGATTAGATGCACTCGCAGTTCAGAAACAGCCTTATTCAGCATAGTACGAAGCAATCACCCGCTGTATGCAGGCTTGAATTGTGATCTTCATGCTTTATGCTGAGTGACTAAATGCAAAAAAATCAAGATGACTGCATTAATTGCCATCTTCAACTTGAATGGCAAAAAGAAATCCAAAATCCACATCTCCACCTGGATTCTTTTTCCACGGTTTTTTCAAGTGCTGTTTCAAAAAATCTGCTTTGTAAGATTAACTCAGTATAGTAATGCTATTTTATCAAAGTACAGAGGTACCACCATTCTAGGAAGCCATCATTTTTATATAAACTATACAAGCTTGATATTGAGATTGCTTTTATATGCAGAATAGTATCTTCATACTATTTTATGCTTCTCTTTCTTGTAAATTGCAAAGGAGCCCTTGTGTAAGCTGGTATTTCTATTCTTGAAATCTGGTCTTTAAGAGTCTCAGTCTTGAAAGAAGAGCTGAAGTATTTTCAAAGCAGTTAAGTCATCAGCATAAATATTTCACATACAAGATAAAAATAAGGTTTTCCTAAAAAGCCATAACTTTCTAGGGTTCTAGAGCTTCCCAGTATTGAACATGTAACGACAAAGACTGTAGCCATTACAGCCAACCTTGCAATAGATCATCCACTACTCTATTTCTGCACTACATTCAAATAATAGTCAAACCAATACTTTTCACTTTAAACACGTAATTCTCTTGTTTTGGTGTATTTGCAAAATACCACCTTAACAACGTGGCAACATTACAGCCACTTTGATACCTATGGTCTGGGTTCTTACACACATTTGAGACAGAATTTATTTTTAATCTTTGTGCTTTCAATAATCCTTTCTATACCAACTCACACATACAACTTTATTGCTAGTATAAAGCAAAATATTTAATTCAGATGAGGGCTAGGTAAGTATTTTGGACAGTCTTACTTCTCTTTGCCAAAGAAGCATGGCTCCAACCACGAACAGCAGGAAACTCCCTCATTAGCCTCTAAACTTTGGACGTAGTAATTTGACAAACCTCAGCCAAGGAGAAAGCAGCATTTGTCCACGCCAAATACAAGGACCTCTTCCTAAATTTCATGTCAAGTCTGATTTTCTTATCTACAATGAAATAGGTCAGATTTCTTTTCTCCTGCAATAAAACCTAAAATAGTTTTCAAGTGGTGTCTCCAAGAAGCTCTGCTGGACACCACTGAATCAGCACCTTTTTCCTCTTTGAGACAGCCCTGATGTTAACTGAGGCATGTTCCTGCAGATTGATTCACTACAGCACCAAAGCATATGTTCACCTTCAGGAGCACACAACTGACGTAAACGAAACGAGGCCCATGTTAATGGTTTGCTGGATCAGGTCCCAGCCCACAGTTGGTTACCCACTTAATCTGCTGCTGATCCACTGTGTGCTCACAGTGCCTTAGAAGATGGCATGGGAAAATAGGAATAAAAAGATACAGAGACAAGATGGACCATTATGACAGTTCACTGAATCATCGAGAGTGTGGCTTACCAACCACAGACAACAGGTAAATCAAATCAAAATAGGGTTTGGGGATCAATAAAGCCATATTGTTGGAATCATGCTGTTAACTGGCACCTGAACATAAACTAACACAATCCAGCTAGCACAGTGCAGGCTACCATTAGCGCTAAACTTCACTCCTTGGACTGCAAAGCTTTTTTGACTGTCTTCTTTTTAACTCCCTGAAGTTAAGTTGATTTTTAAGGCAATCCATTAAAGTCAGAAAGCATATTTTTCTCTCCTCAACAAAGAACATCCTTTAGTGGCATGGCAATGTCACTTCGCCAACAGTTAAAAAGGCATCATTTATACAGTCTTTAGTATCAGTGCATGGGAAAATGAAATGCTTCCAGAAAATCGAAGGATTTTGTATTTTCTGTCTCCAGGGAAAGACGCAGGGACATGGGCCAACATAGTTACATGTCATTTACAAAATGGAACATGGCACTTGATAAAGAAAGAGTATCTTCTAGGTATGACGCTTGCTAAGTAGGTCCCAGCTGTCAAAGCATCAAAGACATCACCTTTTCCTCCTGTCACTCAGAGTACTGGCAACCCATGCACATTATCATGATAAAGAGAGATACTATTGAAGTTAGAAACAAAAACAACACTGGAACCTTTTGGCTTTTGCACTACAAGAGAGTCTGTCAAGGGGAGCATGCCAAGATTAACTTTTTTTACTTGTGAAAGTAACAATAAGAAAACATTTTTAAAAAATTCAAATCAGACACACATAATCGTAGAATTGTTTAAGTTGGAAAATACCTGCAAGATCTTTCCACTGAATTCCCCAATTAATAATCTTCAATACCTTGGCAGCAACCACATTTCATAGGATCATGGAATGTTTTGGGCTACCCTAAAGGTACCATAAAGAACATCTTGTTCCAACTCCCCTGGCATGGGCAGGGACACCTTCCACTTGGCCAGGTTACTCAGGGCCCCATCCAGTCTGGCCTTGAACGCTTCCAGGGATGAGCAAGATTTCATAAAATTTTTTATGAGAGCAAGTTTTTCAGCTCATGTTGTAGGCCTGGAGACGGAAAATGAAGACAGAAATGATGGGACAGAAAGGCAAAGAAAAGAGAAGGCAGTATTTTGAGGTCCTGCACTCAGCATATACTAGTGATACCTTTAAACTGGTAGAGATTTAAAAGAGGTAGAGATTAAAAAAAAAACTTTGGAAGCATTAACAAGATGCTCAAACCCTTCAGCCACCCAGCCAGCCATTGACAGCATCTGGTGTCTTCCCTGATGGGACAGCACTGTGTCCTGTGCAGGGTGGCCTGCACCAGGCTGCACCCAAGCACCACCACTGTCCCCCCAGGCCTAGGAGCTGCAGTTTCAAATAGTTACATGATGCCTTCGTAAAATGTGTGTGCATATTAATGAAATGGTATAATTCTCATATACATTTTTAAAACTGCACAGAAGTTAATTAAACTAAAATTAGGGTGCATTTTTTTCGCTCTCTCATTTTCACTTTGGCTTCCTCAGGTGATCCTAAATCCAGCGGAAGTATGTTTGAGTGGGCACTCATGGAGAGCCTATGCACAGTCCTCTGGATAGGACACATCTGTTAGACACCTGATGGATGAATGCCAACAAAGTGTCTTCCCCTAAAATATCACCTGATGATGTTTCTGGTCCTTTTCTGGAGACACGTGTGGGGAGGCAAGGCAAAAGGCAAGCTCTTTAAAGAGAAACAACGTGGTTTGGGTGGACCAGCAGTGCAGCAGCAGTTGGGTCACTCTCACTGGACACTTTGAAGAGCTGATGAAAGCTGCAGCATCCAGGGGAGTTCTGAACGTAAGCTTTTCAATGCTCGTTCACTCAGGACACACACAGCCTAAATATTGCCACTTCCCACTTCCATGTATGGCTGCCGACAAGGATGGACGCTGAAGGGGATGTAACTCCACACACTTCTCATCACAAATTACCCACCTGGCAAAATCAAGTGCTGGGGAAAAACAACAGAGTTAGAGAGTAAAGACCCACCTTCTGTCTGAAGGGTTTTAGAGGCAAAGAGGGAAAACATCCTCTTAAACCTGCCATCTCTTCTTCCCCAGACAAGCTACTCTCTTGCTCCTGTCAAACATCTCTTCTCTATACTCACAACATGTATCTTACAGGCCTCTAAATGCTCTTCCTCCTTTTGAGAGTAAATCTTCCGTAGGTCTTAAAACACACTCTGATAGATCTAGTGTGGTTAATGAAGTTAAATTCCATAGCCTGGAAGGAAGCAGCTGCCCTGGAGCAGAGGAACAGCCCTGAGGTCTCTTCATTTAACTCCTGGTTCCCAAAAGCTCCTACATTTATTTTGGCCCAATACCATCACCTTTGGTACAAGTACAAAGACCCTGTATCTCCAGACTGGCTGCTCTGGCTTGGGCTGCAGCTAAAATTCAGATTTCTTTTTTGAACTTGGGCTAAAACCTGTCATCTCTTCAAGGGAGCACCGCAGCAAATACATCAAAGTGTTCATGGTCTTCTGTTAACTTTCCTGCTATTTGCCCTAAAGGATATGCCTGCTCCAAAACTGTCACAATTAACTTGGACAAGGGGGAGAGTTGAAGGCCACAGAAGCATCTTAGGAGAAAGAAACCCAAGATATGTCCCAAGATGCTCTCATGGGAGCACAGAAATAGCGCGCCAACAGTAACAGGGGTGTATCTCTGCTCCCAACACCGGCACAGGGATGCTCAGCCCTGGGTTCCTCCACTCGCGGCCCCAGTTCCTCCAGGGAAATAACACACACTTGGTCCTTCAGGCAACCCCTGCAAGGCAAATCCCTGGCTGCCTCGACTGGAATACAGCCGTGCTGCTCAACTCTGAGCTTAATTTAGGAACCAGTTTAGGATTTCAGTTCAGCTTTATTAGTGAAGTTGATGGACTGAGAAGAACTCGCACAAAGCTGTGGTCTCCAAGCCACGGCTCTTGCAGCATAGAGGTAATTTTATTGACAAAATTGTTCCACAAGTCAAGTAAACTGTGGTTTAGGTGAGCATTGCTTACTGCTGCTGCTTTCTCCTCCAGAGTTATCAGAAAGCGAGTCATTCACCCCTGTGATAAGCATTTTAATGACAGTATCCTAATACTGCAGCCACTGTAATACGCGGAGGAAACTCATTCCCAAAAAGCCATCATCTAAGACAAGGAAGATATTTATATGAAAGCTTGCTAGCTTATAGGAAAACACAAATGTACTGACAAAAGTGTTTTCCAAATCAAGTTAGTGAATACCAAAAATGCAAGCAAAATAGATGACCTGGAGAAGAAAATTCAAAAGGAGGGTGGGAACGGAAGGCATCAGGCACTGAGTTGCAGGGATGGCATACAGGGATGTTTCTGCAGTTAAAGATTTTAAAAACAACTGGTGGGACAAACAGTAACCCAGCTAATCCTTGGTACTGGCACGCTGCCTATTTTGAGAGAGCAGCAGCTGGTGAATCTGACGTAAGTCTCTGCATCCAAAGCAGGAACTTACTGTAATGAAACCACAGCCCACATTGGAAAAAAGACTGTAAACTCGACAAAAAAAAAAAAAAAAAATCAGGATCTCAATACACTATGTGCTACATTTCCATCCAAGTAAAATTAATAACAGAATGTCACAACTAGACCGATTAAAAAAAAAAAAAAAAAAAAAAAAAAAACAAAAAA
>VYXC01007880.1:422291-449754 GCA_013397175.1 Platysteira castanea
AAAACAAAAAAAAAAAAAAAAAAACCACGGGGAGGATGAAGAAATTATAAGCCTTGCCTCTTCTTTGGTTTGAAAAGTACAAATCTAAGACCTTAAGTGGCATAAAAACACCACCCCAGAAGCCCGAGGCGCTAGGCAGAACTACGTGGACTGGAAAAAATAGGCACATTAGTGAACCTCCTAATTCAGGATCCAGTTACTCTTCCACCCTCATTAGAGCACTACAAGAATGTCAGTCCCTTTATCTTGGACACCGTGAGAAAAGCACCTTCTGATAAAAACATCCACACCTCTCTCTCCCCCTCATTCCCTCCCTCTCCCTGGCCTCAGAGGAGGGCCAGGTTCACGTGAGGCTCCGAGCCGATACCGACTCTCTGCATTTCCCTGACTAACTGGTTTCCAGGATTATTTTTTCCCTTTCTTTCAGAGAATATAATGGGGGGCAAAAAAAGAGCTTTGAGGAACACAGTACTTTTTAATCTTTCTCTTAGCTGTTTGATAATAATTAGCATGGGAAGAAATTACCATCTGCATAATGGCAGGAGCAGTCACACAACGCCCCTGAATCTCATTTCAGGAATTCCAGTAGCTGCACCTGGTAAGGGTAATGGAAGGTGCGGATTTCATGGACAAAAAAACCCTTAAAAGATCTTTAAATGGGCTGAGAGGCACACGAAGGGGTGAAGAGGGTTATATTTCATTTAGGGATGATAGAAGAGGAAGTCATCAGGTCATGAAATCGTTTAATTTGCTCTATAAGCAAATGAGTGCATAAACACCAGAGTTCTGGTCGTATTATCTCTCACTGACCTTCAGTGTCAAATATGCTCAGTTAAAAAAGAAAATGTTTTCTTTTGTCTTTAAGAGCCAGCCTCGTAAAAATAGCTCTGGAGCTGAAAGTCAAACCGTGTTCTTTCTTGTTCATGCATCACCATAGAAATTGGTGATGGAAAACTTATTAGAAATTGTCACTGGAGTCAGCAGATACCGGCTTTCAATAATCTTTGGCAGCGCCGTCGAGTAAGAAAGGGAACGCTTCCCAGATCAGAACTCCTCTTGAAACAACCAGATTGTGCCTCCAGGGCTGTGCGTGAAGCAAGGGCACAGAGAGGGGCTGGGCAAGACAAGGGGGGGATGGGACGGAAATGACTCGCTTTTTTTTCCCCTGACTAGCAGATCTTTAATGCACCACATGCCCTCGCCCCAGCCGCCGGCAGTATTTGGTCACGTTGTGAAGCTGGGATGAGCTGTCTGCTTGCCAGGAGCTCCCTGCCTTCTCCTGCGCCAGCCTCAGCACTGCAAATGTGGCTCTGAAAACACAAGAAGCGCTATGAAAATTTTAGCTGTTCTCATCAACCACTCCGGCTTCTTAACCCTTTGCTAATTCCCTCCTGCACTACAGCCTGTATTGCACATTTCAGGGAGATGAACCTCAGTTTGCGGCAGGCAACTCTGCTGAAACCAGATCAGCCTCACTTGATTCAGCCTCCAGACTGTCTCGATGCCAAGCCCAATCCTGCTCAATGTTCAAAATCTTCACAGATTTCTCTGTGCAGCCAGAAGAACCAAGTTCAACACAGAAACTAAATCTGTTCTACTTCCTTAAGATTAACATCTTTCATTTCCAGCATCTAATTCCTAGCTTTTAATGCATAAGAACCAGCACTTCTCTGAATAAGCTTCTCCACAGCTTTTATAGACTGCATCACATTGATCCAGGCTTTCCCAGTGCCATTTTTCTTGGAATCACCACCACTCAAAGAGGAAGTTTGCTGCAGAACAGCAATGCCAGAAGCAGCTCCAAAAGGGAGTTTCAGGAAGCGTTACAGATCCAGCCCTGACTCTTCTCTTCTCCTCCCATGTAACCCAGTAACTTGCTCGGGTCTAAGGAAAATTCATGCAGCTCCCAAAGGAGACACTCTTCTTTCCCTGAAGAAAAGGCAGCTGGAAGTCTCCACTTAATTTCTGAAGTGCTTTACATACCACGAGTGTTATGCATCTCACATTTTGACTTCAGTAAGTTATTATATCATCATGGAAAAACATTATAAATATTACATTGAAAACAAACTTAGAAGTATAATTTATAACCACTGACTCAAAACTAGCTGCCTCAGAACTCCCAGGCCATGGGGCCACCACTTGCCTCTGCTCATCATCCTGTTAACTTCGTCCCCCACAAGTGTCATCCCAGGGAAAATGGTGAGATCTTGATATCTCACCAAGTTTACAGTTAATATAGTTGTTTAGCATGGATGAAATTATTTCATGTTATATTCATTACAGAAATCTTGCATAAGATAATTTTGTGCCTTAATATTCACAGAATTTCAGCATTCTTCACACAGGCTTTGCTTTAATTATCTATAATGATTAACTCCACCATTTAAATGGTAAATTGAATCATTTCTGGCACTATGAGAAGGAAGGAAGCTTTACACTGATGTGATGCAAATAGGTCAATGAAACATAATAAATGCAATGTATTGGGCTAAAAGTTGTCATTTTACTATTCAAATATTGAAGCCTTATTTACAGATTGATATGAAGATGCATTGAAATAACATTCTGTGTTGTGTCTCACACAAGGATTAGAAACAGAGTTATCTGCCTGATCTATAACAAGAGCTGGAAGGTGCTCTGGAGGCTGGACACACCAGGAACCTTAAAAGTATTCTATATTTTGGACTTCTGTTCTCATAAGGAAGGACCAGATTGCTAAATATTACTCTTGGTAATGGATGACCTTCTATTGCTCTTTTTCAATCAAATAGTTTTGCTTCCAAGATATCTGCTGGGAAGGCTTCCTGGAAGGTAGCAGAAGTGGTTTGGGATGTGATTTCTGCAGCGCTCTTTGAAGTCACTCATTTCTGAAATAGAAACCTGGAGACAAAACTTCCTTCATAATGAAAAATTTAGAGTGGCGGAGAGGGAGAGTAGGGTGGGGATTTTTTGAAGGTATTTAAGTGATCCTAATACTCTTTAAGGTGTTTTACCTCATTGAAAAAAACCAAGAGTGTGTCTCAGGAACCCTTAGAAACAGAGTTGTTTAACATGAAAAATAAAGTGTAGATGTACAAAAGCACAGTGAGGTGGATTTTTGGCAGATGCACCCTGCTCCTGCTCCTTAGCAAGCCACACACTTGTGCTCAGGCTTCCCGTGCCGGTGGGAATTTACCAGGACATCATCTCAGCTGCATTTCAGGAGCAGAAGAGCAGAGGCTGCACACACCACCGCATCCTTCAGACTCATCCTGCCTCTGAGACGTGGCCCCCATCGCTGCTGAGTCAGCCAGAGCCAAGCTGGGCGTCGGGCAGCACAGACTGTCTGTGCTACACCGGCTTTGACTCAGCTCATGCCAGCTGAGGGAGGGACTGGCCTGAGCACTAGGAAATAATATGCCAACGTGTTTTGTTGCTCCTGAAGCCAATCTGTAATTTTACAGCATTTTGATTTTTATAGGAAGGCTCCTATTAAAACAGAAAAATCTAAACTCCAGCCTGGAAGAAGCTCAGCTGCACGTTCAGAAGAGGAATATCTCAGACACATGCATGCCAGGCCAACATTTCTTAAGTAGTTTATGAAATAATCCCTAAAATATATACAGAAAGAAGTTTATAGCATTTCAAACCGTATTGTATTTCACCCCAATTTCACAGTTGTCCCCTTCCCACACCATAATGGCCTAAGTTTCCGATCCTGCTGGAGGGTTTTGTTTTGTTTCATAAAGCAAAACCACGGATTTCTTTGTAATAGGCCACTTAGGATCTGTATAGTGAGAGTATTTCCAAAAGATCTGACATCCCTTCATTAAAATAGGTTACGTCCCTGGTAGACTAAATGTTAACTTGAGAAGTCTAAACAGATGCTGTACAAGAAATAAATTTTTCGAGGCACATGGTGAAATAGCAGCACTGCTGAAACCAATTGATCCGGTGACATTACAGCGAGAAGATGCTGTAGCTAAGAAAAACGTCAACTTCATTTCAGCCCCAAACAAGTTATAACAGCAGCAGTGTTGGCTCAGGGCATTTTTAAGGAATTAATAACCAGCCAGGGTTAGTAGCCTGAGGCAAAGTCAAGGATTAAGCACTATGAGGATAAACACATACAGCAGCTTCAAATAATACAGCTGACTTCAGTTTAATCATTTTGTTTCGCTTTCAAAAAAACTTATGATCTCCAGACAGAAAATATAATTCATATCAGCAAAAGAATATACACATACACATACCCCCAGGCAAGAGCTGAAGAGATAAATTGAAGCACTGTAAAAAGTAAACATTTTCTTCTTAGCAACAGACGGAGAAAGCTTCCATTGGTTACAATTAAAACAAACAACCAAGAACTCCAGAAAATAGGTAAATATTCCCAAAGGAGGATACAAGGGAGCTGGAGAGGGACTTTTGCAAGGGCATAGAGTGATAGCACAAGGGGAAGTGGCTTCAGAGTGACAGAGGGTAGGGTCAGACTGGCTGTTGAGAAGAAATTCCCTGTGAGGGTGCTAAGGCCCTGGAATGGACGGCCCAGAGAACATATGGGGACCACCTCCCTAGAAATGTTCAAAGACAGGTTGGATGGGGCTCTGAGCAACCTGGTCTAGTGAAAGTGTCCCTGCCCATGGCAGGGGGTTAGAACTGGATGATCTTTAAAGGTCCCTTCCAACCCAAACCAATCCGTGATTGTATGAAAAAATAACCAGATTATGTAAACGACTGTATGGAAGAGGAAAGGTAACTTAGGTGATCCCAAAGCTCAACATTTCCTCCCAAGAATAGTGGACCAACTTTCTACCATAGTCTTCACCACCCAGAACTGCTCACAAAACTGAGCAAATATACCAATGCGTTTATGCTTTCTTTTTCTGCACAGCTAGCAAAAAAAAAAAATCATCTTTGCTATTTCTTTTGTTTGAAAGGACTACATACTTCTTTTCACTACAGTAAGTCACCCCAATAAACGTCAGACTAATCTGGAAAACGTGTAATCAAAAAAGGATTCAGATTTTACTAATAAATATTGTAAGAAGCGGTAAGTAAATCAAAAAAGCATCTCGAAGGCACTGCCATGAGTCTTAAGTTTACAATACAAGTTCCAATAAAGAAGCTAAACAACAAAACTGACACTTGAATTTTTAATAAAAGTATTTCACTGAATTTCTCAAAGACAGCACGGAATAATCATAAGACAATATGCTTCAGCATCTTTTTATGTGGGATGGTCTAACCAGTTGCTGCCCTAACTCAGAGAGCCTGCAGTTGGAAGGTTTACTTTATCTTTGCATTTTTAAAGCAGAAAGAAGCCTCTTCTACCTGGATGACTTTTTAACACTTACATCTAAACACAGTACATGGCATTTGCTCTCTTGTAGAAGGTAATTTTTTTTTTTTTTTTTAAAGCAGGGAAAGGTCACTCTCTTACATCATTGAAGGTGTTTAAAGGACATTGCAAAATTCTGATACTACTTAAATTTACTTTAGGACTCTTCTTTCAGTATTAAATACAGTATAGAAAATTTAGAGTTGGTAACTATGAAGATCCCAAGCTGAAACTTTCAGACAACACTTTTCATTTATTACATAGACAAAAATCTCTGGAGTCAGTTAAATATTAACATACAATGGAATAGTTATTCATCTTTTTAATCTCTAATTTATATTGATATGCTGATAGAAATAAATTTATTATTATGTTTTACTTTTAAAAATGTATTAAAAGGTAGGGATTTTTAGACAGGTTTTCAATACTCAGAATGTAATCTGACCTCAGTGAAGTCAGAGGATGCTTTGTCATGGACCGAATTAAGACCTCACTGTAAGCTTTTGTTTGATCATTCTTTGTTCAGAAACATGACAGTTATATCCCTAGAGATTTGTTTGATTGGAGCTGTTTCTAGTCAAAACATTTCTCATGCGACCAGCACTTCCTGACTCGCCCCAAAAAGCCTGTCACTGCCTACAACAGCATCATCCACCTCCATGAGCATGAGCTTTACAACAAGGGACTCCAGAGCTTTAGTCCAAGTTCTTACAACATCCTCCTGTAGCTCTGGGGGAATAACATCCCTGAAGACTGAGACACTATTCAGGCATGAATATCTCACAGGGATGTTGGAAACGTTAACACTGTGAGAGCACAACACTTCCATCTTGGTGAAAGAAAACATGCACAAGGGAAAGAAAGACAAAACTTCTTGTAAGGTATTGAAGACAGAATGGAAAACTAAAATAATAAAAAAAATTACATAAAACTTTCAGGGGCCTTACAGTCTAATATGGGAAAAAATCAAATCCTGGAGTATTTTACTAGAAGTTCCTTTCACAATATCTGGTGATGAAGTATGAATGAATGGCATCCTGAGTGCCGAGACATGTTTTCACTGCCTCTTATAGACAGCATATTTCTGAATATTGAGTTATATTCTTCCAATGCTTTTCTCTCTATAAATTCTACACTTAGCACAGGGTTACCCATTTGGTGAATTGCAAAAGCACATAATAAAATGCATTTTATCATGTATATGTGACAGCCTCACTTGCTGTTAAAGTATCTTCCAAATACCATCATGCTCTTGAAGAGCTCTAAAATAAACATCAAATCCCAACCACGAGTAAGAAGCTCTTTCCTCCTGAACAATTGAGTGCTGCCACAACTTTACCCCAATCTCAAAGTACAAGTATTCAGTTCAAGTCCAGCATTTGCAGGGAATTATCTCATAAATTCTATGTGTCAGGTGCATCTTCTTTTTACCTCTGAGGAACAAGTGGTCATCTAATTTTTCACTTCTTAAAACAGTTTCCATGCCATCAATCCACAAACTTGATAGTATTATGAAAAAACCCATGGCAACGAACTTGTGATAGATTCAGGCTTCTACATTAAGTTTTATTTCTGCCTTTACTCTGAACTGGAAAATACTAGTCAGTCTCCATGTTTCAAAGAAGGATTTTTCTGACAGCTCGTGCCAACAGTTCAGATGGTTTAGCTGCCTAAAAGAGAGAAAAAAAAAAAAAAAAAAAAAAAGGAAAAAAACCAACAAAGCATCAAGCAAACAAAAAGCCCCACGTCTTTTCTTTGGAGGTCATCTGGTGTCTTCCCAGACACTTGAGTGCTGGCCTCCAGGGGAAACAGCTTCACTAAAACCAGTCTTATAACTATCCAGACAAAGTACAATACTTCCCAAGTACTTATTTTTATATCTTGTCAACATTTGCATAGTCTTTGTGTCTGGAAATTCCAGAGCACCATGCACAAGCTGTCAGCTACGTTTATGCAATGCTGCATCCTTCTCAGAACTCATAAAATACTGATTTCTAGTTAGACAGCGTAGCTGTCACATCAAAATACATTCAATCATTTAAATTGTAACACATCGCTCACCCCAAAATCTCTTTCCAAAGCATATCGGGCACTGAAGTTGTGACATTAAACAGACAGAACGGCTGTCTGCTAAAAGCAGCATCCATAATTAAGCAAGCAGAACATCTGAAGTGTGGTACAATAACAGGAAGGTGGGATTTCAGTCACCTCAGGTAAGGTTTCCACGGGTTAATGCAACCAGCTCACATTTAGCTGTCACAGTTTCCTATAGACAATGGAAAGGAATAAACGGCTTAAGACAGCAATTACTCTAACTTATCTTCAATTCCTAATTTAATCAAGCTGAATCTCTTTCTGTGATTTATTTCTCTCCATTGATTCTAACCTGAGAGACATGTAGCTCACATTTAGGTTTTTAAAGGTTAGACACGTAAGAGGAAGTAAGATGGATCTTACCTTACTAGCATGTTTCATCCTAAAGCATGAGATTGAGAATAGAGGTTTCCTCCACAGCAAGCTCAAGGGATTTAAGAATTGTGGAAACACAGTTTCATGGAAACACACTGCATATTGCTAGCAAAAACCAAGGTCTTGCTATAAACATATGCACAGAGATGGTCTGGGCTTAAAAAATGAGAGTGTGGAGAAGCAGAATCTACAGCAGGAACACAATCTGATCTGACAACTGATGGCTGTCACAGATAGTGCAGGCACCAAAATCCCTTGGACTGATGATCAGTGGATCCTATCACTCAAACACCCAGATTTTTGCAGGCATGTCTTAAGGACATGACACAGGACTGCTGAGCCCCGATGCTCATGCCTTCGGTAATAAACAGGACATTATGTTTCTGGTCAGCTTAGCTGGAGTCCAACCAATCTTTCCCCCCGCAACAAAGAAGCCAAAAGAGCAGATGCAGAACATGGAATGTCAAAGCATTTACCTCAATGCTCTGACAAGAAATGTCACACACCACACAGAATACAACGGGACTACTAAGAAACACGCCAGTGCATGTTTATCTATCCTCCACACGATGTCCTGGCACCTGCCACCTTAGATTTCCATGAACTGGAAATTCCAACGAGACATAAGGCAAAACTGAGCATGATTTGGGCAGCTAAGTACTAGAAGGTGGCCCAGAGAGGTTGTAGAATCTTCATCCTGGGGGCCATTGGAAGCTGGGCTAGGCTCTACCCCAAGCAAACTGATCTAGCTGAACACAGGGTTGGACTGGAAGTTGTATTCTGTGCCTGTCCTTTCAGCAAACAGCATCGTGTATTGCAAAACCATCCTCTATAGCCAGGTACAGGAAAGCAGTCCCAGTAGTACATCATCCTGGTTTTGACAATTTTCACTCGGAGAGGGAAAAGCTCCCTTTACTCTCGAATAAACATGTTTTAAAAACTTGCGAAACTACCACACTTTTGGCCAAACTACCATTTTGATTACATTTTTGAAGGTGTGAACATCTTTTATTATTCAGTTTATAAACCTGAATTTAGCACCTCTCCTCCTCCCCACCTTCACACCACCCCCAGAAAAAAGAGTCATCACTACACATGGATCAACCACAAACAAAATCGTTTGGAGGAACAGTGAAAATTCATCTTTTATCATCTGTGCCACCTAGCAACACACAGTACTGGATCCAAAACATTTGCAGATCTGACACAGAGGAGCACACAAGCATCAGAATAGGAAAAGAGATAAAATCTCCTTTCCCGTTTCAAAGCTTCCACAGGCACAAGAGCTTTCCATTAATTTTGAAATACTGTCACGCTCACAACAGAACTCAAACATTATTTTTAAATTGCATACTTGAGTTTTGAGCAAATACACAGTTTGGGGGGTTTTGTGTGTGTGTGTGTGAGTGTGACTGTTAATTTCATCTTCCACAAATCAGAACCAGGCCAGGTATTTCTGAGATAAGAAAAGCTTTGCTGAACTTCACAACTAAATACAGGGCAACTACACTTTGCCTGATCTGCTGTGTGCAGAAACAGGAAGGACAGTCTTTTCTCTTTAAATTATTACAATAGGCAGATTTTAAATGGACAGATTGTAAGGTTTTACCCCTGGATACCTTAAATAACATAAGAATTTCATCCAGAATAGTGAGTAAAGTATTACTAAAAAAAGTAAACACAGGCACACAGAATTACTTGCATGCTATTCATTTATTAAAATTTATCAATTAGCTACTTCAATTCCTGCACTACTCACATGTTCCCAAGCCAGGGACACAAACACTAACAGACTGCACGCAATAGGTCACAAAATTGAAGCACATCTGAGGACAGGCTCGAGACCTCCTGGCTTCAGTGTTCTAGCACTGGAGTAACCTTATTTCAGTTTTAAAATGTATTTAATATTTAAGTAGTGTTATTTGTACAAACAATGCATTTGACTTTCAGTTCAATAAACAGCATGATGTATGTAATTTTAATTCTTTTTAAAAATTGTAAGGTTAGTCAGCTACAATACTTGGAGAGTCAGTCTAGAAGAAATGAAGTATTAAACATCCCTAATTTCAGTCAATAGTCTGGAAACTACTGTAGCTTTCCACTTTTTAGGCATTCCTATTCATAATTCACCACTGGATACAATGAAAACAATACTTTATTTATAAGCTGGGGAGTAGGTTCTGTGATTTGTGTGTACCAAAAAAATTAATTTAGGATAAATTCTGGGAAACTTTCAAAGACATCCCTCTCCTGTTGGGTTTTTCTTTCCCCCTAGAAAAAAAAAATCAGGGGAACTCAGTTTAGGAGATGGTCAAAGCACATTTAAAAACTGGTCTGGACAGCTACATACATATTCATTCTGACATTTTCATCTTGATTTTTGACCAGCCATTTCCCATCTGAGGTATCCTTTATATATCTCTGTCACTATCTTACCTTAGCCATTTGGACAAAGGGAAGTTCATTATTCATCTTTAGATTGCTTTTTAAGATTTTAAAAACACAACATCTTTCCTGCAGATTCTGTTTGTTCTTTTTTAGTTAGAATTTAAAACCAGCAGCCCGCTTTAATCTTTGTATGTGGGGGGACTTCAGGAAAGCGATGAAAGGTTTGCCATGCAAAAGGAAGAGGCAACACGGAGACCAGAACAGAAATGAGCACAGGAGACGAAGCCAAAAAAAACAAAAAGAAAAGTAAATCAGAGATTAAGACGAATGAGGCAAAACAGGAGTTCATAAGCAAACATCAAGACTGACAGCTGTCAGAACTGAGTCACCTATTCAATCAACTAAGCAGCTCATCATGGGCAGAAATAAGCTCCTCCAGAACACTTCATCAGCCTTCCTTGAATCCGACCGAATGCAGCTCAAGGCTCGCTCTTACGTGAAACCTCATCTTTGCGTTGTTTCTTCTTAAAATTCTGTGCTGCAAAGCAATAATCAGCAGTGACTGGCAATCCACTATAATTCAAAAATCCATGAAAACCTGACAAATCGTGGCATCAATTCACAAAATGTCACACGGTAGCAATTACTGTCCTGCACTAGTACTCAAATTACATACACAGCACCTTGTCCCCAAAATCAGAAGGAATATTTGTTTCAGCCAGATGTCTGTATAAAATTGTACTCTGCTACAAGGTCCTGTTACAATTTTAAAGATAAAGCTGAAAATGGGTGCAGGACATCCACTTTGCACTGAGTAGAAAGACTGAGGGGTCCACCATGATCAGTGGAACTTTAAGAACGACACAGAAAGGCTCTCCAAACTCAGCTCTAGAAGAGGGAGAGGAGTATTATTCTGTTTTTAAAAGCTTCTTAAAAGCAGAACTAAATTTGTTAAGACTGTAATAGGAGATATGCGTAGATTAGCCAAAAAAATCAGTTTGCTTCCATTAAAACCAAGGAAACTTGGCCTATAAATTTTTGGTACTTTGGGATTTGCAAATAATTTCACTTCAAGGCAGAAAGGTTTGTGGACCAAGTAACTCCTGTTCAGGTTTTGCTTCCACATATCCAGCCTCACGATCTCTACTCCTGCACACTGCTAAATGTCCTTACTCACCAGAAAAAGGAACCTAAGAACCAGAAACATCTTTCACTTTACCTTTTCTATTGCCATGTAATCTACTTAATCAATATTTATTTTAGCATAGGAGAAAAAAAAATCTGACCTTTGTTTAGAGAGCTGATTCTTATATTTCAATTATCAACAGATCTGTGCTAGTTAAAGAACTTTAAGAGGATTTTAATACAGCGAAGCAATAACACAAGGCATAAACCAGAAAACCCAGCACTCTGCATTAGTTCATTTCAAAGTAAACATAGAAATTAAATGATTTCTCTGTAATGTCTCAGAGACTGCAAAAACAACGATAAAAGGGTAACTACCATACTGATGTAAATGTTTTTATAGGATCCAATTAAAACACTGCAGTGTTGTTTTGCCTTTTAAGTTCTGTTCAATACTTTATCCGTGTCTCATATCCTTCACCCTCTCACTTCTAAGAAGAAATTCATATTAACTTGCTTTCAGTTCTTGACACAAGAACCATTTTCAGCTTGATGCAGAAAGAGAAGAACTGAAGCTTTTTAGGGGAGGGCTCAGTTAGCAATTTTCTATTCACATCCAACCCTCAAACTGTCCTCCTCTGTGGAGAGGCAGGGGAAGAGACAGCATGGTACAGCAGGCCTCGGGGCTGTGGTGGACTTCCCTGGGATTCTGAGAATGAGAGATGGGATGCTGCAGAGGTTTTGGCCAGTTAGGCAACGGCCAGTGACTGCTGCTTTGTATAATGAGTATCTGACTCTTATTTGCAACTACGGGACAACCTCAACTTTCAATTCTTCCCAGAAAAACCAAGTTATGGCATTATTCCCATAATTTTTATTATTCACTAAGTCCCTTCTCACCATAACCACTTATTGCCCTATTTTTTTATTTACCAGGCACCTTTTTTTTCCCCTGGATACACAAAACACTTTCCACGAAGGAAAATAATTCCTTTTTCCTTTCCTTAACTTCCTTTTTATATGCTGGCTTTTTGTGAAGTCTTCAAACTAAGTATTATCTTCAAAGTACACAAGTTTACTTATCCATCATTTCAGCCTGATGCCCTGAAACAACATATACACTGATAAATTTTCATAAAATGCAAATGGCCAACCGATTCATCAACTGACTGCATCGCTTTGTTCATGAGTCTTTAACCAGTTTTCAATACATTGCAGTGTCAAACAGTACTTAACAGTAATTTATTTTTCAGGACGCTTACTTCACGTGCTGCATACGAAAGGCTGGGATTCACTTAGACTACCCTACGTTCTATGTGTAAAACTTTTAATAATCTCAAAAAGGTTTTTTTTTTCCAACAATGCCTAATTATTTCAAGCTCATCACACGTACTGCTCACAGCTCCATTATCCTCTAGCTTCTTTGTTTTCCCTTCCCAAAAGCTGTTATATTTAGTCGGATACTAAAGATAGTTTTTACTTGATAAAAAAATTAAGGCCATTTTCTTCACTGTTCACCAGACTTGAAATATGAATCCCCATTGTTCCCTTTGCTTTCCTCCAGCAGGATCAGCCTAGGATGTGATTCTGAAGGTAACTGCAGTAATTGCATGAAATGAACTAATTTCTTACCAAGTTGATGATATTTTGTCACCCAAACATGTCACTTACTACACAGAATAATTTTTCCACGCAGCAAAGCCTTCTATAGGTGTATTGACAGGCTCTTCATCACTTCCTAATTGCCTTTGCTTCCTTCTCACTAAAGGCTGATCAAAACCAATTCCAGTCTCAGCTCCGTACCAAGTCTTTCCCTAGCACTGGCTAAAGCATCTTTACTTCTTCAGCTGGGGAATGAGGCTCAAACACCCCATGCTCACACACTCCGTGTCTGTGTGTGCGTTACCACACTCTTAGTGCCTGCAGCCCTGCCCATGCCAGCCTCCCACTCCATTCCTGGCACTACTTGTTTATTTGTGTTCTGCTTCAAAAATCCTTTTCTTTTCTCCTTAGGTTTTTTTTCCCCCCCTTCTTTGCATTAATTTGTTTTGCTTCTAAAATGGAATGTAACAGCTGGTTAGTAGTTCATAGCTCATTTATAGTTTATTCACCTTTTGTTGCTCTACATTTTAGTTCTCCTTATTTAAATGAGCATTATGTGCTGGGAGTTTTGCATTAAATAAATGCTTTTCTGGCCAGTTTCACCTCTTATGAGCTCCAAACCCATGAAATACATTATAAACAAAGACCTACAACAGAACATATAAAGCAGCACTTAGAAAGCCAGTTTGCCAGTGATGGATTAGGGCTTTACATTCCCAAACTACCAAATACAGTGGTCTCCGTGACCACCCAGCTACGGTGATTTATACGCAGTGACAGATTAAGCAGTCCTCCTGGTTACATATCATTAGTGGAAATCAAAGTCCTGTCAGATATTGATGGTAATACCTTCCAAAGGTACATTACTGGCCAAGCTTTATGAGCAGCTTTCACATTAATTATTCAGTGAATAACAATGCTTAAAATATATGCATATATATACTCTTGGATCCTTGGACTATATTCATCACTGATGATTTTGAAGGAATGGAAAATGTACTCAAACTTGAAGCTAACCTGTACATGGAAGCAGTAAGTTCAGGCTTCTCAATTTATAGATTTACTATTGCAAGAGCATTACATTAAAGTGCAGCAGGACATCTCAGCTGCAAAAGCAAAAACTCCTAAATATCTATTCTAGCATTAAATAAACAAAACTCTTTTTCTTTGTGTGTTGCAAACCTATTCAAATCACTAACCACAAAAAAAAAAAATTAAACATTTAAACTTCCATTTAAAGGCATGCAGTCATTCTGGGTTATGTTACCGTACGTTATCAATACGCTATTGATTAAAACTAATCTGTTATAGGCACAAAACAATCCAGTGTTGATGCTGATTTTAAAGTGAAGAAAGCAATTTTCATAGCCCATTTTAAACTTTCACTCAAAACATGTAGGTTAATGGAAGTTAATATAAACAGCATGCAACAGAAGGGCTAAAATCTGATGAGAAACAATCAGAATAATTTGGTCTGCCAGCTGAAAGGATACACATGCACAACTAAATTGAACTTTGTTTATTCCTTTTGATTTTCAAGCCTTCTCTAGGATGATTACCCTATCTCCAGTTCTATCTAGGGAAAAACGTCTCCCTTTTTCTGAATCTGCTTCTAAATCAACTTTTTAAATATTGTTTTTACAACATTAGGTATGTCACACTATTTAGTTTCTGCTCTAAACATCTGCAAAGAAAATGTACCTCCCGCAACTCCCCGCTTGCTCCTGACTTTCTGTACATCTGCTACTATTATTTTTATAGTCTCTGATTTGTTTTTGCCATTTTTTGATGTAAACAAGATTAGGGAAAGCCCCTTTTTGTTTCTCCTCTCATATACCTTTGAGAAATGGGATCATAATTACAGTGCCAAACCATTTCTGCAGCTGCAAGTAGTACTCCCGGGCACTTCAAAAGAGTTCTTGACCAAAAAGAAATCTCAGATGCTTTACAAAAATAAGAATGTTCACTATGAATGGAATTAAAATGAAACATTACCTAAGTAGGGGTGCACAGTGAATGATGAGATTTAATACAGGAAAACAGCAAGGCCTCCATAAGGAGCCTGCATTATGCTTGTGTTTATATTAAAAAAGCTGCGGTACTTTTTACCCTTAAGCGCTCGTTTCATTTTTGTACACAAATTACATCCACTCTGCCAGACACCATTTATAAAGGCAGGCAATCAGATCAGACACGACACTCAAGGGTTTTTATAAACTTCACATTAAAAAAGCAGCATGTGAGTAGATTTGGCTACTACAGGTTTCCCCCATCATTTAATTCCCATTTGTCTTAAATTGGTAAATGGCTTCAAAGTCACTGTACACAAAGTCACTCACATAACCACACCACACTTGCAATGGTCCAAGCCTCTGGTTTTAGGAAATCACCTCAAAACGTCTGCCTTTGTACCACTTTCGAAGTCCAGGGAATGCACTTCACATTTGAAAGTTTTCATTACAAGCTTCCCAAATACATTTTTTGAGCCACAAAAATGGTGAAAACTTTAGTTCCACAGGTTTATTTTGATGCAGTAATGAGGACAGCAGTGGTTTTAATACACTGTGTTGAAAAAGAAAAACACAGTGCTTGATAGCACAGAGATATCAGAAGTTACTTAATTATCATACATGGAAATTGTTCTTTGGAAGTAGACTGCAATTCACTGCAAGTTGTGCTTAGGCACATTTTGCACAGTAAGATTAGTATAAAACGAATTATCCCGAAAAATAATTATATTATTCAGTAATTTTTTTACAGTTTCCTTTCTGAATCTTCATGTTGAGCCTCCACTTATCCACGTTTTTTATTAAGAAAATGGATACCTAATCTAATAATACCCCAGACACGAGTGGCTTCATGAATTGTAAAAGTTAAAACTGGAAGAATTATATCTCTCATAAATCAGAGCTCCTCTATTAACATCAGGAAAGGATTGTGGAAATTTCCATCCCTATCAAGTACTGCCGTGAAAGAAACCAGACCTTTGACGTGACTAGCACAGGCTGCCCTCAAGACCATCAGGAAGAAGAATTAGTTTCAGATAGGGAAAGACACGGGCCAGTAACAGTGCCTCGAGTTTCACCAGGAATGAAAGCTCAGACACAGGGACTAGTGGAGGGGCAACGCTAGGCAGCACAAAGAAAACTCATGGAGCTATCCTAAAAGTGGCTGCAAACGAAAGGACTCTGACTGTTCAAAGCAGGGAAAGCAAGTTCTGCTGTCAGTCATTCCAAGGGATCTCTGGAGCTGGACAAAGGGAGTCCCTTCCCGTGGAGGTTTTGCAAAGGCACACACATGCCGTGGCTGAAGCCAGTGAAGGATATCAGTGCTTAATGGACACAAAAAATCTACCAGAACATGTGGCTACAACATCTGTCAAAACATAGGAATTAAAACCTAGCAAAACTCACTATTAAACTGGCAAATTTCCCTGATTTTAGTGGGGTTTTTTGGAAGGATATGGCATGTAAATTTGTAGCCAGAGATTCTAATACATTTTTTAGCCTTCTAGCATTTGTTTTACCAGGTTTACAATTAGTTTATTATATCCCAATAGTCTGCACTCAGTAGAGAATCACTGTCCATCAGTTAAGGAGATGCAAGCTCCTTTAATACACTTCATGACTAGGACATGGAAACTAAGGTCAACCCTTGTATCCTATTATTTATTACAGAATAATAATTCAATTTGAGATGCAGTTCCTAACAATTCGAACAGGCCAGTAAATCACACATGATAAGGCTCTAGAATCCAAGGGATCTTAGGTTACGTTGTCAATGTCTAAATTAAAACATCTACAGAACGACATAATGCTTACAATTTTCCCACATCACAGAGCACACTTTGAGAGCTGGCTAGCTCACAGTTTGGGGTGGGGGGTTTTCTCATTCTTCTTAATTATGTGGTTCTGTCAATCACATAAAATTCCCTCAAAATAATGACCATAAAGAAATAGTGTCATTACTAATCATTGAATGATCACAGGCAAATCAAACCCCAGCAACAGTATCTGACAGCTCCCAGGGGATACAAGTGCTGTCAGTCCAGAACCTGCCACATTAAGAAGCCCCTTAGCTGAGCTGTTCTACCGATAAAGAACTGAAAGGTGCACAGAGCTGTTTAGATTAGATATTAGGAAAAAATTCTTTACTATGAGGGTGGCACTGAAACAGGCTGTCCAGAGACACTGTGGATGACACATCCCTGGAACTGTTCAAGGTCAGGCTGGATAGGGCTTTGAGCAACCCAGTCTAGTTGAAAGTGTCCCTGTCCATGGCAGGAGGATGGAATTGGATGATTGTTAAGGTCCCTTCCAACCCAAAACTTTCCATGATTCTATGAACTGAAGGAATCAAAACTTACTTCATGTGAAAAAGTAGGTGCTAAAGCAGCAACTTCCTACGAGGGAGGATGTGAGAGCATCAGTGAAACAATGTGGACTGGTGGAGAAGGGCACCTGTGAACAAGCAACGGGGGGCAGCGCTTGACTCTCAAATACTACATTAGTGCTCTGAGGAAAAAAAGGAGACTTTGCACTTGGCCAAGGGAATGAGAGAGCTAGAGAGAAGGAGGCTGTAATATCTCCTACAAGGCTGGAAAAGTAACACTGGAAAATATGGAGCTTCTGTCACACCACAGCAACAAAGAAAAAAATACTTAAACCTGATTAGAGTGGTCTATTCTTCATTAGTATTAGAATAAAGACAAGACTGCACTCCCTGAACTTCAGACTGAAGGGAAAACAATCTGTTAAATATCAAATATAAAGATAAAAAAGGTTTAGGAAAACAATCCAAAAAGCTAACATTACACCTTTCAGAGGCATAAGTTAAAGACTCTGAAAGAACATAAATATTTGTTTATTATGCCCCTGATACAGCCCCAACAGAATACACCCTGACAGAACAGCATTTATTTTGCTGACCATCAGGTGTCCATATCCTTCTGTTGCAATTAATTCCAGTGGATTGAAGAGGAAATACTACACAGTTTTGCCAGTTGCAAGCAAAGGCTGTAATGCAGCACCAGGCAACCACATCCTTCCCAGGACTGACAATATTCTTCCGTCCAGCAGCATCAGGACACTCCACTGCAGAGAGGCTCCGAGTCCACTCTTCATCTAAATTAGTTTTACATCAAAGGTTCCTACTTTCCTGCTGCCAACTACCCAATGATGAATTGATAATGCATTTTAATGAAGGACAGTGTACACATATAATAAAAACATATTCATGTTGCTTACATACTTCAGGATGGTTTTGTTCTTTATATTTAGTTTGGAGACTTATACAAGCCACTAGTTGGATTTCCATTTCAAGATTAACTTCATGGTTCACACAGATGTTAATTCAAAATCAGAAGCTTGCTGAAGATACTGGGATACAGTATAATACAGTGCATGTGAAAGTGCTTTGCTCGGGTTTGGGGGGTTTTTGGTTTCATTTTTTTTTTAACTAACATAGCAATGATGTAAAGTCACCCACAGCTATTCATTTTTGTGCAACATGCATCATTCTCTNCTTCAAGGCTGGAAAAGTAATACTGGAAAATATGGAGCTTCTTCTTTCACCTCACAGCAATAAAGAAAAAATATTTAAATCTGATTAGAGTGGTCTATTCTTCATTAGTATTAGAATAAAGACAAGACTGCACTCCCTGAACTTCAGACTGAAGGGAAAACAATCTGTTAAATATCAAATATAAAGATAAAAAAGGTTTAGGAAAACAATCCAAAAAGCTAACAGTACACCTTTCAGAGGCATAAGTAACATATTAAAGACTCTGAAAGAACATAAATATTTGTTTATTATGCCCCTGATACAGCCCCAACAGAATACACCCTGACAGAACAGCATTTATTTTGCTGACCATCAGGTGTCCATATCCTTCTGTTGCAATTAATTCCAGTGGATTGAAGAGGAAATACTACACAGTTTTGCCAGTTGCAAGCAAAGGCTGTAATGCAGCACCAGGCAACCACATCCTTCCCAGGACTGACAATATTCTTCTGTCCAGCAGCATCAGGACACTCCACTGCAGAGAGGCTCCGAGTCCACTCTTCATCTAAATTAGTTTTACATCAAAGGTTCCTACTTTCCTGCTGCCAACTACCCAATGATGAATTGATAATGCATTTTAATGAAGGACAGTGTACACATACAATAAAAAAAAATTCATGTTGCTTACATACTTCAGGATGTTTTTGTTCTTTATATTTAGTTTGGAGACTTATACAAGCCACTAGTTGGATTTCCATTTCAAGATTAACTTCATGGTTCACACAGATGTTAATTCAAAATCAGAAGCTTGCTGAAGATACTGGGATACAGTATAATACAGTGCATGTGAAAGTGCTTTGCTCGGGTTTGGGGGGTTTTTGGTTTCATTTTTTTTTTAACTAACATAGCAATGATGTAAAGTCACCCACAGCTATTCATTTTTGTGCAACATGCATCATTCTCTGAAAAAAGTGCAATAGTGCAGGTGTGCAAGTAACAAGATCTTATAAAGGAAAAATACTCTTGCTCGTAAATTAAAATGATCAAACAGCTACTTAGTCTTGTTGAATTCTGATACAAACGGGCTATGTGAGACCAAACCACCAAGGCCTATTCCACAAGGAACCCGTGTAAGTCATCAAGCGAGCCATATTTCCCTTTTTAATTTAAAAAGTTTCATTATCTAGAGGAAGAATGTAGATATGTTTTTAATATCTTTCTGACTATTACATGTATGAAGAAGGGCTTTTATTAGTAACTACCAGGAAACAGGCAGGCCAACCACAGATCTCTTGGCTTCACCTCACCACTGCGAAGGAAAGAGCACGTCTTTCATCGAGAATGGCAATATATTCTTCCAGCTTACTATTTTACATCCTCTCTGAGGCTTTTAACCACTGGACTGAATCCTGGACAAAGGAATCGGACGCCCAGAACGAAAGGCGCAGGGGAGCAGCAGCTATTTATCCACTCTTTGCAATATTCTTCTGACAGTGTGAAGCGAAGCAGCCGCCGCCGGTGCCCACCGCCGCTCGATATTGAACGCCGGCGCTCAGCGGAAAGGACCTTTCCATCAGACGTCTCCAAAGATCCTCCTATTAGCAAGACTTAAGAAGGCCTTTGTCATCTCAAATATGCTCAGCTGCTCACCGCATGGCGAAGCGGTGTAAGAACCATTTAAAGATGTGTCTGACATCATTAATCTATTTGCCCTCTGACCCGCGGAGCTGAACTGTAACTATGGCGACTAAAGCTTGACCTTACTACGCTGAGAAACTTTAAAGCTCGGTAGTATTTTGGGTCACATTGTTAAGATGAACAAAGGAATAAAGAAGAAATGTGACAGTTTCCTGGGAATTAAGGTCAGCAGGTCAATTGCCCTAAAGCTTTATTGTTATATGATAAGCAAGACAAGCTGAAATAATTTTTCAGCAATTAGAATTAAAAAAAAAAAAACAACCAAATCTAGAGCTTTTGTTGTCTGAAGCAGAAAATTGGTCTCTGTAAAAGCAGTATGTAGCCCATCACTGAGCAAAATTACTCAACAGCCTTCCCTGTACCATTTACAGCACAAACACCGGAAAAAATGGGCAGTAGGTATCAATTTCACATTCTCCTATCGGGTTTATTGTTAATTCAAGGTTTGGGGGCATGTGAAATGTATTTATTAATGAGTTTCTGGAATTGCATCTGCTAAAATTGCCAGTGTTTTCCATCCTCCCTTTTCAAATGATTCATGAAAGTAGGTGGGAATAAGCAGCCTGAATACAGTGATTTGGAACATCTGTGTAAAAGCAGCATATGTCTTAGGCTGGGAATAAATACAGTATAGAGGCTTGTCCTAACTAAATGCTATGACAAATACTAATCCAAATATTTACAGTCTATAAAATTAGGCTTACTAATACTGTTTATACAGTTAGGTAGTGTGAAGCAGTGTTCACTTTAATCATGCGTCAGCAAAATTCATAGGTGTCTCCTCCATTTTATTAGAGTTTCTAATCTACTCAAAAAAATTGATTCTACATCAGAATTAACTAATTACGAACGTATTCTTTTAGGCCTAAAAGCTTTTCAAATTTTAGTTATTAAAACCCATACCATGCAGGACCACAAATGTACCCTATAACAGCAGCTAAAAAGCAGATAGCTACAAAAGATCTAAGGTGTGTATTGATTTATCATGTAGGGATTTTTGAATTTCTTACATCATTACTGAAGAAAAACTATTGTATTGCCAAAGTGCAGCACAGACTGTGCATAACATTCCAGTTTAGCTGAGTATATCACCCACAAAAGTATAATGTATACGAAGGAAAAAGCATGAAAAGGAAAGTTTGTGAAGCAGGGTCTTCCTTCACAGCGGGAAAAGTAAACATAGCTCAACATAGTGTTTTGGGGTTCTCCACAGTAAGTATATTTGATTGAATTATCTAATAATTATATAAGTGGATGCTAAGACAGTGGCACCTGTTCATTAAGGTACATTAATGTAGTACAGAAGTACAGTGCAGGGCAGAAGTACCAGCTCAAGCTTCTTGTGACTACTAAACAATACAAAAGCAAAATTCCAGGTACCCTGCAAGACAGTCCTTTCTGCTTTTCTGGTTTTCTGATATTTTAGATGTGCCTGAGAAATAGAATTCTACAAAACTGGTTTTAAAAGGTCTGTAGACTGCCAGTCTGACAAAAAAGTGTGGTAAAAAGTATGCCACAGTGGGAATGCTATCAATAAAGAATTCAAATTTTGTTTAATTCTTCTTGGTTCTGAATTTGCACTGTTGGTTGAGCACAATCTGAAGCAATCACTGCTGCAGCTGTATCCATCTTGGGAAAAAAATGTTAATAGCTCTAGAAAAGCACTAGAAAAGCTCTAAAGATGGAATTCAAAACCTAGAAAATTTGTTTCACTGTGGGCAAATGGAAGAATGCAATTAATATACACATCCAACAGCAAGGTAGGAGTGATTTACCTGCAGGCATCAAACCCCAGAATATGTGACAATTCTTATCACGGAGATTATTCATCTTGCTGAGAATGTCCAATACCACTGACATCAGATCACAAACTGGAACAGGTTTTAACAGCAAGGGCAGTTTGGAGGACAAGTTTACAACAGTTCATATTTAAGATATGCAGCAGACTCTTCACCTTGGAAGACAGGTGAAGCTGTGCCTCTGACAGCTGTGATACCAAAAACTAGTGTCAAGAGGTTATTTGGGCCCCATTATACAGAAGGTCACTCTAAATGTCATAAAGGCACATGAGGGTATTTTCATCTTCTCTCAATACAAAATATTTAAAAGTCAAAAAGCATTTGCTCTTAATAAACTATCCTTTTGAAATCACTATATTTTAGCATTGTTTTAAAAACAGTTAAAAACTAACAAACTTGCCATCTTACTGTGTAAACCCACAGTGCTACACCTTGGCACAGAAGGGGGGCATTCCCAGGTGCCACACTCCCATTACCCACTCATGAACGAATAATTACTCTGGAAGTCAAAAGAGACCCTGGAAAACTTCTAAAACCCCAACAGTTATTACTTTCTATACAAGAGAATCCCATCTGAAGTCATACATTGAAGTACTACTGAGTTGGCACAGAAATGGATTAAAGCCAGGAAATTCTAGGTTTAAGCTGACTCGCCATCCTTAGCACACTCTATTGTCCTTTATCCCTAAAATTTAATTAAACCGCAGTCCTGACCAGTTGTAGTAAGTAGTACAGAAAACTGATTATCAGAATTGCTTTCCTCCAACGGTCTATTGTGCTGCACTTCCTCTCTGCAAAATACAAAAGACCCTATGTACATTTTTCTTTCTCTGTGAAAAGAGGGCTGGGGGAAAAAAAATCCAGTCTGAACTTTTATTTAGTTGCCAATTGTGCTGTGGAATGAAACTAAGCATTTTCCTTTAAAAGCTGATTCAAATTCAGTAGTTAATCATGCCATAGCAGAGTAAGAGCAGCAACAAATTATGTTACAATTACATTAGAAATTCTTCTACAAGACTTTGTTTTCAGTCACTTCTAATCTTTCAATAGCTGCTGTTTCTAGGACTGATATTTTCCTAACAGCATTTGTGCCTGCAACTAGCTGCCCTGATCAGAAACATTTGGAATGTAAGAAAAATATGTATGTGCGTGTGTGTGCAGAGCACAGACAGGGAGAAAAGCAGTCACATTTGATTATAAAAAAAGTTCTAGAAGCCATAAAATATTTCCTTTATTCTTCTACATGGTTTTTTTTCCCTTATTCTAGGAGATTATTTACTCCTGTACTAACCAATTTGTTTTCTCTGCTGCAGATCACTGCAATATACTATTACAAAGTAATGGCTTTAAAATTTTAAAATGCTACGAACTCCACTTCAAATAACAGATCCAAAACACAGGCCTCAAGTGCCTACATTAAAGCAGACTCACCACTAACTAGAGGGATGACTAAGCCATCCAGAAAGAGGTAAAAGAGCTGGCAGGCCACAGGACACACAAATTGAAAGCATAGGTTTTAAAATTCCTTTGTCTGCAGTGCTCTCCCTCTTACCCAGAAAAAGTCAGATGACTTGAAGATATCAAATAACATCTGTTTTCTAAACAACACCCTAATGCCTGCAAAATTTATAACACCCACTTTTGAAACAATACAGAAGACAGCTCAGTCTGCAAATCCAAAAACTTTAAAGGAACCTTAATTAGCAATTTCAAAAAGATGCCTATAATCCAGGCAGCACATCACTGCCATGAGATGAAATAAAAAATACGTATGCAAAGGTATCTATGGTATTAGAAGGATATCCAACAGAATTCGAAAGTCTTTGAGTTAAAACTATTAAACTTGCAGAGCTTCAAAGTGGAAAGGTACAACTCTTCACAGGCCAGCAACAGGTCAGTGCCTGTTACAGTGATGCCTCATCGTTCCTCTGGTAAATGACTCCTGGTTTGGCTGCCACAGCTGCCTTCATTCCCATCTACCTCTGCTTTTTGCCACAAACACAACACAGCAACGTGTCTGCTCGCCAAAATGAAGATGCAAACCATGTCCTCCTGGCTCTGTGGCCCAGCTTATGTGAATGTTTTCCTAGTACGCTGTATTCTACAGATTGGGGTACCATAGCAAAGGACAAACTGCCCATTCCCAGTGTTTATGCACAGCATTCCTGGGTTTACAGAGTTATATTGATGTTTTCCCAGCAGTCATTCCAAAAGCAGCTAATGGTCGATGTTAATAACTTCTCTTCATCTCTGAGAACGGAACAAACCCAAACCACCCTAGGATGAGAAGGCAGGTGGATTTCAGAGCTGGCTACATAGGATTAATAAACATAGAATCACAGAATATGCAGAGTTGGGAGGGACCCATCAGGATCATTGAGTCCAACTCCTGCCCTGCATAGGACATCCCAAGAATCCCACCATGTGCCTGAGAGCATTGTGCAAATGCTTCTGGAGCTCTGTCAGGCTTGGCGCTGTGAACACTTCCCTGGGGAGCCTGTTCCAGTGCCCAACCACTCTGTGGGTAAAAAAACCCTTCCTGATATTCAACCTAAACCTCCCCTTCAGCTTCATTCCATTTCCTCAAGTCACTGGTCACAAGAGTGAAGAGATCTTGCCCTGTCTGTGGCAGCACCCACTGCTCAGGGACTCCCAGAGCAAGCACTGCACATTTCTGCAATAGTTACATGAGATTGTTTCTACTTGAAACCTTAAGTAATGCAAGCACCACGTTGCGAGAGCAAAGGGTTGCTACAGTCACGACAAAATGAACAGCTGCCACACAATTTGATGAAAGTGCCAGTTTCCATGCCAATACCACAATCCTTTCAATGAGGCATTTGGCCAACATATTAAAATCCTTAGACCATCGGGAAAACAACAAACTAATTCCACAGTAACAGCCTCAGCGTGTTATGGCATCTATTGTTATTAAAAATACAGTAGATGTAGAATTACTGGTTACAGAAAGAGATGAGGGGTTTTTTGGAGTTTCACAAATTAAAAAGCAAAGAAGAAAAATGTTTTTGTAGTAATATGACAGGCGACATAAACCGTAAGAAATTTGACAGCTGCATATGCCAAACTCGTACGTTTACTAAGAACAAGTCTGTACGAGACCTCTGAGGCAGAAGTTCACAGATGCAGCGCTGAAGTCAGTTTTGAATGGCGATGGTGGGTGGAAAACCATAAGTAGCAGGCAGCAGGACTTTGCAGTTGTTTTGCAGGCAGCTCAGAATGGTGAAGTAAATAAACAAATAAGTGAAACTGAGCCAGCAGCAATTTGTGACGTGCAGTGTGACTGGCTGTCATTCAGAGCTGGCTCATCTGCTCTTCAAGTGGATGGATTTGACTTGAAACCGTTCCATGCACATATGCACAGAAAGTTTCCACTAAATCCATGGAGACTAAATAGAGCACCTAATCAGGCTTAAAACTTGGCTTCTCACCTCTCTGAAAAGCATACCTGCAGTACTGTTGAAGCTGACCACAAAAGCCAACTTGAGCCACACAGTGCAGCACACCGGACCCAACAACCAAAGTGCACTGGAACACGGTGGTCCCAGAGGCACCAGCATTTGTCTAGCTCCATCATGAGCTGCATAGGAAGGCAGCACCAGCAAAACATATTTCATTTGGGGAGGAAGTCTGCGTTTTTGGCAGCTGAGCTGACTGAAGGCCTGGCCAAACACAAGCTGATGCAAAAGTGGAGATGAGGCTGCCCTCTGCGGCAGCGGCCAGGCAGATGTACTGCACAAACCCATTTTTAGATGCTCTTGCCTGGAGTATCGAGGACCTGAACTCAATAACCTGAATCCCTTCTGTTATGTGCTTCTACACTCCACTGTGTGCACAGAGCACAGAGAGCACAGAGCTGACCCGGCATAGGCTCTAAATGATTGCGGTTGAACAATCCATAGCAATCACGACTTGTTCGCTAAAGAATTTACAATTGCAATCAGAACCTCTCTACAACCCCTGGGAAAAATGATCAAGAAGAAATGAAATAGGCTTTGTTATATCCATGAACAATAATGTAAAATAACATCAACTAGAAATAAAGACAAATACTAGGCAGGCTATCAACAAATGGAGTTTTCATTTCTCACTGGGGCTATTTTTAGATGCATTCATATTTAAATATGAAGGTAATTTCCCAGTGCAGCTGTTAACAGCTCTTCCTGAGCTTCTCTTGCAGTTCGGGTGTTGCATCTGCTGGTATTTGCAAGGCAAACTCCCGGTTTCAGTGCATTAGAACTACAAAAGCAGATGTTTCAAGCATCACCTTCAAAAATCATACTTTGCATCTCAGGGGGTACTATGGTCAATTTATTCGTAAAAGGTTTCAGGTTTTATGTACAAAACTATGTTGCTATTGCAACAAGCATCTTGCATGGTTTTTAATCTACCTAAAGACGTGCTGAGGTACGTATCAGGTGAACAAAACCTATAAATGATGTGCTAGTTCAGGCTGCTGATGGTTTGAGAAATGCATGATTTTAAAGAATCGTTGCTAAGGTCAAGAACTGCTCCAGTTTTAATGAGGGGCTCTGTCTGCTTCTCTCATTCAAATGAAGATTTTTTTTTTTTTGGTCAATAAGTGGTAATTACATAGTTCTCACACATTCTACTGTATCTGAAAGCCTGTTTATGTGGAGAGAGATACAGTAATGCTTTAATTAGGACTACAGACATACCATATTTGATTCAGACCATAGGTCCAGCTAGCCCTGTCAGTACCACCACCACACAGTTTTTGCTCTCACAGCAATGTGCAAAACTGAGTTCTGCACCTCTGAGTTTTGTCAAAATACCTGAAGTTTAGAAATGGATTTATATTCTGGTTTTAACACCCATCTAGAGTACCAAGCAAAGAAATGAAAAGCCAAACCACTCAAGAGTGTATATCACTGATCTCTCTATCCCATGTGATCACTTACACTGTAATGACTGCTACAGGCCTTGAGCTTAACCTGCTGTCCTGGCAGAGCTAGGCCCGCCTTTGACCTTTTTTACAACTCCTCTTAAAAGGGAATGGAAACGAAGCCTCTGGTATCAATGCCACAAACCTTCAGCAAAAAGCAGTGGGGTTTAGGATGGAGAAGCAGGTGCAGGAGTGATGGTGAAGCAGCTTTGAAAATCTTTTTCCCCACCAATGAATTGGATACAAAGCTAATACAGTGTAGACCAGTCTTTAGGGGAGACTAAAACTTGCTCAGCTGTGTATGTGAAAGGCCGGAGTTTGGTTTTCTTACTTTTAAGGTGAGAGGAGAAACAAGGAACTCAAAAGAGTCAGACTCTGTTCCTCACTAACAAAGCTGCTGCTGTCACTTTCTCAGGCAAGTCAACTCTCTTACGTGCTGCACATCACACACAGCTACATCCATCCCAAGGTCAGCCAAAGTGCCTTTGTTTTCCTGAGTCACAGAGCTGAAGGTCTCTTATGGGTTCCTACAGGTTACTTCTCTTTAGAACTCCCAACACTTCCCCCAAGGCCTTGGGACTGGCAGCAGCAATTAGTGTGTGTCCATCAAAGGCCAAAGAACAAAACCTTTGAGGA
>VYXC01007880.1:456224-500550 GCA_013397175.1 Platysteira castanea
GCGGGGCGCGTAGGAGCGCAGAGGGCTTAGCCCGCACATTAGGAGCGCACCCGGGGGGTCCCCGAACGGGGCGTGCGGTGCCTGCGCTGCCCTGGCCCCAGGAGAAGGAGCCAGCGCAAACCCGCCATGCGCGGGGGCGGAGAGCAGCGCGGGGGGACCCGCAGAGCAGCGCCCGCGCCCCGCGGCGCTGGGACCCCGGCCGCGCGTTTTAACGCGGATGGTGGGGGGTGCTCCTGCCCGTACCCCGCATCGCTCTCACGGTTGGGAAACTTCCCCCTCCCTCCATCCCTTCTTGCTGCATCTATATTTAAAAAAAAAAAAAAAAAAAAAAAAAGCCGAGGCGATGCGTTCGCGCCCCTGCGCAGCGCTGCCCCCAGCACCACAAAGTCTGCGGGCGAGAAGATGGGCAACAAAATGGTTGCACGGAAAGAATGCAACAGGCCCAAATTCCCGCTCCGACGCCCCACTTTCTTTGGGAAGAAGAGCTGGCTCATAATCCTCCTGCCATTGCATAGGTCCTCGCCTAGTTCTAATCAACTTTTCAGCTGTTTTCAGTGTTATTTAGTGATTGTCTGCCCTCGTACAGGCGCAGATAATTCATTTATAGATGGCTTGCAAATAAATAGTTCACCACGTACTTCGTTGTACACCTTATCTCTACGTGATTCTGACCCCAAAATCGTTTTACGACTGCTGGATGTGCCAGAATCTTTTGTTTTAACCCTTCTCCTCAAACGCAATTAAGAGCTGCAACTTAGTGGATCAGGCAAAGCCCGAGTATTCCTGCATTTCCCAACGCAGCGGTCCTGCTTCCCAGCATCTGCCATAGCTCACAGCACCCAGGCACAGCTTTCTGATTGTGGGGTTGGTTGGTTCGTTCTTTTTTTTTTTATTCCTGCTTAGTTTCCAAGCTCATCCCCTTGGTGAATAAAAGCTCAGCTCTTGCACAGACAGCTGCCTTTCTGGCTGAGTCCTGCTCTTTGAGGTTGCCTCAATTTTAATGTCTCTGACCGCAGAGGGGTTTGAGCTCAACCCTGGCACATCCAGGCAAAGTTACGAGGAGTGTTGCAAGCGCAAGGACGAGTGTATGTAATTAACTAATACATGGAATGCTGTTACCGACGGGTTATTAATTTGGGCTGAAGGCAGGTCGCTTCCCTTCTGCAAGGGATCAATTCTGGTCAGTTAACAGAGTACAGTGGAGTATTTTCTACACCAGATTCACACCAAAATGCAGAATTACGTGACAGTTAAATCTTATTCCTGCACATCAGGTGAATGCATTTTCTCTTTGCCTCTTCGAAACAAGAAGATTCACGTTTTGCATTTCCATGTAAATTATTTATACAAAGAAAAAGTGTACAAATAGGTTGAAAAATGTTCAGACTTCTAAAAAACATTTCATTATCCTGACCCCAATTTCCTTGTCTAAAATATACTGTCCAAAAAGATAGAAACAGCAGTTATGCTCACCATCTATTGCCTGGGGATATGGCGTCTTAATGAAGATTTCTTTGAATTAGACTGAAAAATGCATTTGTCAATTCAAGTGTATAAAGAAAAGAATTATTTGCTATAAAACAGAAAGATCAATCTGTGTTTTCCTTGTTAATATATGCCTCACAGTAGGTCATACTTAGGAGGTTTCAGTGCCCTTCCCTTCCTCAAAAGAAAACCCACCTTCAAGTTTCCTTTAATTTATTCCAAAACCATACAATACAGCCCTGTTTAAGATAGGGTTTCATCTATTTCATAAACAAAGTGTATACCTGGGTTTACAGAAAGCCAATTATCTTAAAACGTACTGAAGTTATTCTAATCCTTCTACTTCATGCTTCTATCAAGCTTTTTTATTTTTCCATCCACATCTAATCACTTCTTAAAGCTGTAATTTTTCCTGTCTTCTGTGCTCCTTCTGTATACCAGAAACAGTGACAGCCCTTGGCATATATTTAAAATGCTAATTCTCTTTCTTCTTTTTTTTTTTTTGGTACACTTACACCATTTTAACTGGAGAACAACCAGATAAATACTGAAAGTAATCAGAATAGGAAATTCTATAAACTCTCTGAAAGAGTGATTTATTTCTTTTTTTTTTAACTCCCTCCTTTCCAAGCTATCTCTGTTTTTCTCACCAGGAGACTTTGTTGTAATTAAAGCAGAGAAAACTGGACAGCAGCAAAAAACATCTGACTTGTGGCTCTTAAAAGCACAGGTTTTGTAGCATGTACCACCCCCCAGTGGGCAAAAAAACTCTGTAGTAAACTCACAGCGAGCTTTGATCTCCAGAAATAAAGTGGATACATTTTACAGCAAGACCAAAATAAAGATGAATTTCTGGGTTGGGGTTTTTGGTGTTTGTTTTGGTTTGGTTTTCTTGCTCTGTCACTAGTAGCTAAAAGTCGTCAGGTATTGTGTAAGGCAGTGGTGACTAATCAAAGCAATTGCTGGAGTTTGCGAACTTTGCAGTTGCAGTTATTTGAAGTGGCTTCACTTGGGTGATGGCCATCTTTGTCTCCTTGTAGCAGGAGGCATGGATGCTAATGGCTAGTTAGCTCTCAAGTTTTTTCCTTAATCACTTCAAAGCATAGGAATGCACAGAAGAATTAATATGTGATTGCTTACATTTATTTTTAATAAGCAGCCAAATACCACTCAGGGCAGGAATCTTGAAAAGTGTTCAGTACACATCTTATGGCATCACTAACTCTCTTCTGCCTTTCATGAGCTTTAAGAATCCAAACATTCTTACAAGCTTCACATTCTTTTTAATTTTTGAGGAGCGAATTTAGTCAGGAGATGAGCAAACAACTGCTTTGAAAGGGAAAGAAACAAAACTACTGAAACTTTATCTAGTGTTTTAAGTACTGTTTTTACATGTCTGCAGTTTTGTGCCAGAAACTCCCTATCAGGTATAATTCTACCTAAACTTGTCAAGAGGGAAAAATTAGATTTTTTCCCTTGAAACAATGGCAGCATTTGTTCTCTATTCTTTTATTTAATGCCCAGACAACTTACCTCAGCAGCAGCTCTCAAAAGAAAACCTAGAAGCCATAATTGGCTAAACTCAAAGAGCACTAAAACACAAAACAAAAATCCATTGCTAAAGACACCCCCTCGAAGTGTTTTCTTAACCGTTCCTGCAGCTGAGTAGTCAAAACAAGAGAGGGAGAAGGAATACACTAATAGTCTGGGTCTTTTCAACCCAGCATCTTCAAAACTAAGAAAGATTTTAGAAGTAAACTTTAGAGAACTACTCAAAGTTCATTTCCATCGTCTACAGCAAATACTGGTTTGGCTGATCTTAGGTGCGGAGTCAAGATTTTACTTAGAATTCTTTTCTAAGTCAGGTTTACTTGCATTTGAGGGAAGATCACATAAAAATTTGCCTTTTTTTAAGACACTTGAGTTAGACTTAGTAAGACACAAGCAGTATTATTCCTACTGCACAAGAAGTGGGAGCAAGTTTTCTTCAAGTAAATGAAACCTCCAACAAAAAACAAGAAACAACAACAAAAAAATTTCACCAACACGCAGTGATACAGCCTGACTGAAGGGCTCAGTCTCACTTTAACAAACTCCTTTGCATTTTTTACCCCTTGGAAAGACAGCTAGAGGACCTTCTGCTTGCCTAGCGCCAAACAAAAGACTGGGGCACCTTCCTGAAATATGATGATCGTGGAAATTGCAGCTCCTAGACAGGGTGCTTAGAAAGCATTTTGCTGTCACTATTAACTAACCCTGAGTGATACACTTAAAGAAAACAAAGTGTGGACATTGTTTTAAGCCTAGATTAGCACTGTGGAACTTCTTTTTAAAAAAAAATAGTTGGTGAAGCTATTTAAGCTGCAGCATGACCTTTGTAAGCACAACTGACATTATGAGCAGTAGATGGACTTCACAAGTATTTTAAAAAATAAGCACATTTTGTGTTTCTGGTATGTTTCAGATTCTAAACAAATACAGAGCTGATTCTGGAATAGAAGTACACTGGTTAAGCAAACTGGCTTATCAAGTATGTATATTCTAGTGGCAGCTTTGAATGACAGTTTTGTCATTTATAACCTAAAGATACCTAGTAGTTTTCCTTTCCTCTGTTACTTTGATGGTAAGAAAGAAGCCACTGAGCTACCAGAGTTCCTGCTGGAGAACACAGAGGTAGATTAGAAATTCAAATAAGCATTGTGTGACCTCAAGTGAGGCAGGTCTTGATTTTATTCACATTTTATCACAGCTTGGAAAGAAATCTTTCATGCTGTTTTTAGAAAAAATCCCAGCTTTTCAAATATACCAAAACTATTTATTTTGTTAAGCCATTGCCTGCCTACAGTACAGCGAGTGCAGCTGGACTCCATACTTCAGAGTAAATACAATGTTCTTCTTAGATACTTTTTTTTTTTTCCTATAGCTCAACTTATGTTGAACATTTTAAAATGAGATGTCCCCTGAGCTGTACCACAGTGATAAGTCCACATGCAAGGCCCACACGTTTCTGCTATCTCTAGTAATTCACTTGCTTACACAGTCCCAGGAAAACTAATTTAACCATGTGGTTCAGCAAAGTTCAGGAAAACATTCAGCTCAGAATAAAGACCAAGAAGGCTGCTGTTCAGTTTTTTCAACATTACTTCTGTTAGTGAAAAAAAAGAGTGATTTTTGCATGTAAAAATTAATTTTAGCACAGAGTTTCTAAAATCTGGTCTGTTTAAAAATAATGGCTTCTTTCAAAACCATGTGTCCATGAAGCCTCCCAGTCTGATGTTGCAGAAACCTGGACACAGTGTCTGTACCCGTGGGGGTCACTTTTCTTTTCATCCTGCCAGATCAGCTATAATGACTTGGTGTCAGGGAATATTTAGAGACAGCTCAAGAAGAGGAAAGTTGGAGCATGGCAGCAGGATTCTCTTCTTCTCTGTAGACAGATCACTGGAGCCTTTGATATGCAAAAACATTGTTTTCAGCTGTGGCTTGAGATATAAAAGGGAAGTGCGAGATATCAAACAATCAAGACCTGCAGAAAACTATTCTAAGTTTAGAAAAGGGAGTAGGGGGTATAGTCTTAATCCACATTTTTGAAACAGTGTCGTCTTCTCCAAAGAGACCTTTTCTTTTTCTTGCTCTTGTTTTCATGTAATTTTCAGAGAAGGGATAAAAAAAATTCCAGGAACTTAATGAGCTTTAGTGCTTTCATTTTAATCCTACACATTACTGCTATTATAATAGTGGCAATAAACGAAGAGATGACTATCAAATGAAACACAGAGGAAACAGTTTATGTGCTAGAAAGGTAAAACAAATGAACTTACTTTCTGTGTGTGCATGGATCTATGTAATGTATGCATACTAGAGCCAACGTTTTGCTTAAGACTAACAAGTTTTTTACAGCTCAGAGTTCTAAAGAAAATTTATGATTTTAAGTACTTAAAAGTTATTGTAGCCTTCAAAGGCCTATTAAAGGAATTTACATTCCTATTTCACCATACCCTTGCAGAAAATACCCTCTATCACGAATTCACATTAGTTCCTAAGAGACAGCATTTTTTTTCTACAGCTGTTAAGCTGCTGTTTATGTCAGAATTTTAGGAATAGGGCCTGGGCTTCTTTCCCCAAACACTTGAGTAATACAGAGTAAGAAAACTAGACAGTGGAAGGATACAGAGCTTTTTTGTTCCATTTCAAAATGATTATATAATTTACCCAAATTACATAAGTTACCAATAAACATGCATTCCCTTCTATTCTAGAATGTGGCCACACAGATTGAGTTTTTGCCTTAAATAAAGCATACATAAAAATACTTATTTATGCCGCAGTGGGGGTCTGTCATTTTGAGTTCTTATTTTCATTGGACAACGGCTGAAAACAAGGTGCTGAAAACAAAGCTCAGAGGAGCACGAAAGCAGCAGCAGGAGAGAAAAGTCTTTTTCACTCCCTCACTGGACAGTCACACCATGTCTCAAGTGGGCGGGGGGAACAACGACTTGGCGGGTTTTTTGTAATGGTTAACATTTTTCTGTGAAAAAAAGCAGCAGAATTTGTATCCATTTAAATAACTTTGTATCACTGCATAGTCTGTATTGCTGTAAGGACTATGACTGGTCTGTTTCATAACAGACCTGCTACAAATTGCGAAAGATAGTTTTAAACCGGAGAGCATTTGTGTTTAGGTCAAGTATTTTACAGGGGACCAGAAGCTGCTCTAGTTTTGCTCCCAGGAAGGAGCTAAGCAAGCATTACTCAGCACGCTGTTCCTGCCAAGCATTTTGGTACTGAGGATTGTGCTCCGTCCCTTGGACAAGCATGAAGTCACGAAGTAAACATAAAGGATTTGTTTAATTTCAGATTTAACCACTTCTATTTCAGTCATGCTACCTACAAGCTCTCAGGGAGCATGGACTTGGTATCCCACTGCATACTTTATGTAGTGATATGAAGTAGCCCAAGTTAAGAATGCTGTTTAAAAAATAATTCGAGTTCTGTAAGAAATACAAACGAAAGAAATAATATTCTTCTTCTGTTTTGAAATTTTACAGACTAAACCCACCTATGTATTGCCAAAGAGCTGACACAGATGCCTGGCTAGTCCCTAGCTCAGAATCAGCATACTGCAAATGGGAAATATTCATACAATATTTTGGCAAAAATGCTTCCCCTTTCACCCAGTAACTAGTGAACAGTAATTAGCTCCCTTTACACGTAAAATCAAGGAGAGGACCATCATCTATCTCTATTTACCAGGAACACAAAGCAAGCAACCATTCTGGCCTCCTCTAAGGAGGTAACGCTGGCATTTGATATCAGGTGAAAAACATAATTTACAAATATTTTGTTGGTCTCTGCCTTTTTTTTTCTACTGAAACGGGAAAATACAGTTCCAGCAAAACTGCAGTAATACGAAACTGCACAGCAAAACATTTTCTGGAAGAGCTCTGTGTATTTTGCTGAAATACCAATGCTTGGGGGAAACAAGGTGTGCTACTTTTGTACAGGGGATGCAACTCAAAACTAGTGTGCATCAGTTGTTGTTAATTCCAATTTTTTTGTTTTTACTTTTGCAGGACATTAAGAGTTCGAGGAAAGCTTTCAAAGGGGAGTTTTCTGGGAAGGAAATCATATTTTTGTGGGGGTTTTTTATAATGAAGAAAACCATCTAAATTGCCTGATGTTTCTATGGTAAAGTAACTTGCATTCTTGCAGCACAGGAGGAATTCTTTCCTGCATTACAAATTTGGAGGAAGTGTTAAAAAGCAAGAGTCGGAAAATGGTTCTCTCAAAGAGGTGTGGATGTATCAGGATGTAGCTACTGTACAAAGGTCATACTTGGATAATTCTGGATAGGAAAAAGCATCCCTTTCCTGACCTCCTGAAGAGGCTGCAATCCTTCAAGCCTCAGCATAATGAATGGTTTCTATCACGCGGTGCTGCAGTTCCCTCCTCTGACTACTACGCTGCACAGAAGAGTTTGTAAGAGTTACAAAGAAAGTAATTCCTGCTAAAGGCATTAAACCAAACAAAAGAGGCTCTTCATTCACAGACTTTACATGAGGACAAAAATAGAGGGAAGCTGAAGCTTTTCTACACCGGGGCCTGGTGTGCTTACGTACCATGATAAATCTTGGTTGGAATGCTCATTGAGTATCGTGCCAGGAGCCAGGAAACACACACCACCACCAAGGACCATCTGAGTAAACACCATCGAGAAAAAACTGCTTCATGGAGTAAATCATAAGAGTGACTGGGCAGAAAGACATTCCTTTACTGGATATCCTCAAGCACAAAATTTATTCATACCTTTAAATACGGTAGGATCAATATTAATTTATTTTCCTTTTCATGCCTCTGAGAATAAAGTTCAATTAATATATGAACCCGTAAGAGAAAAGGTCATGACACCACTTAATGCATAGGTCATCTTGAAGGAGTTCTCACAACCCTTATTACAATGGTAATTGAATTATGTTGTCTTAAAAGCTATAAAAATGCTAATTACCTGAGCTCAGTCTACAAACACACTACCAATGCAAAGTACAGTCTCAGTCTCAAGAGTTAATTTATACTATGCTACTAATAAGATGGGAAAATGTGGTTAAACTTGCCAAATAGACTCTTACGGGTGTGCTACTTACTAAGACAACTTTTGAGAATGACAAATATTTAAACATGAAGATAAGCATGTAATATTTGATCCAGTGAACTAGAAAGCCATAGCTCTACCAGTTAGCTGCCAGTTGTAATATCCACCTTCCTGAACTTAAGCTTGAAAACGAAGCAAAGTAGTCCACAGTGTTTGTAAGTTACACACTGTGAAGCTGAGTATTTGGAAAGACTTGGGAAAAAGTCTTTACTGGCCCTCCCTCTTTTGTCTGCATTTTATGCTTTGCCTTCAGGGCTTTTTTAGAACTTCCGAAATAGCTACCACTAGACTTGTGGGTTTGGTAAGGGTTTTATAGTTCACTTAAGGGCTCCTGGGGAAGTTAGCTGGCTAAGGAATTACTTCTTATCTTTCAGATATAGAATGATTTACTTGAACTCTGGTGTGACTTCATTTATGTACTTACCTGGTATCTGTTAACAAAGATTGTCGGTTCACATGAAATGTGAAGGAATCCTTAGAGTCTTGTTGCTTTAGCAAAACAATTCACAGATCAGACATACTTGATTATATTATTTTCAGTCACTATGCAGGATAACCTATTAAGTCAATTGTATTAGTAAAAGTAGTAGAATTGTTGATATAAGGAAAAGAAAGTAAAATGCATCTACACACTTGAATTTTGGTTTAATGTATGTTTCAAATGGCTTATGTAATGTTGAAGTTGATTTTTTTATTGCGGTTTCTTCACTGATGATCTGGATAATTTTGTTTGTTTGGTTTTTTTAGATTGTTGAAGATCAGAACTGTATACAAATCTCATCATTCCTGACCATGATTAGTGTTACCTGGAGCATCTTCCTAGTTTGGACTAAAATAGGGCTCTTACTTGACATGGCACCTTATTCTGTTAGTGCCAAACCATGCCCTTCAGTTTGTCGCTGTGATATGGGTTTCATATATTGTAATGATCGCGATTTGACGTCTATTCCTACAGGAATCCCAGAGGATGCAACTACCCTCTTCCTTCAGAACAATCAAATAAATAATGCTGGGATTCCTTCAGAACTGAAGAACTTGCTTAGGGTGGAAAGAATATATTTATACCGCAACAGCCTAGATGAATTCCCCACTAACCTCCCTAAGTACATTAAGGAACTGCATTTGCAGGAGAATAATATAAGGACCATTACTTATGATTCACTTTCAAAAATCCCTTATCTGGAAGAACTGCATTTGGATGATAATTCTGTTTCTGCTGTTAGCATCGAGGATGGAGCTTTCCGGGACAACATCTATCTCAGACTTCTTTTTCTCTCTCGAAATCACCTTAGCACCATTCCCTGGGGTTTGCCTAAAACCATAGAAGAGCTACGCTTGGATGATAATCGTATTTCCACAATTTCTGAGCTGTCCCTTCAAGACCTTACAAACCTAAAACGCCTTGTTTTAGATGGAAATCTTCTAAATAATCATGGATTAGGAGACAAAGTCTTCATGAATCTAGTTAATCTTACAGAATTGTCATTGGTCCGCAATTCACTCACAGCCGCACCAGTGAATTTGCCGGGAACAAACCTAAGAAAGCTTTATCTCCAAGAAAACCACATCAACCGCGTGCCACCCAATGCTTTCTCGTACTTGCGGCAGTTGTATCGACTAGATATGTCCAATAACAATCTTAGCAATTTACCTCAGGGTGTCTTTGATGATCTGGACAACATCACTCAACTTTTTCTTCGCAACAACCCTTGGCACTGCGGGTGCAAAATGAAGTGGGTACGCGACTGGTTACAGTCATTGCCTTTAAAAGTGAACGTACGTGGACTGATGTGTCAGGCACCAGAAAAAGTACGTGGGATGGCTATCAAAGACCTCAGCGCAGAACTGTTTGACTGTAAGGATGATGGCGTGATAAGCACCATCCAAATCACTACTGCAGTACCAAACACGTTATACCCGGCCCAGGGACACTGGCCCATTTCTGTGACCAAACAACCCGACATCAAGACTCCCAACCTAAATAAAAACTACAGAACCACAGCAAGCCCAGTACGCAAAATCATTACAATATTTGTGAAATCCGTAAGCACGGAGACTATTCACATCTCCTGGAAAGTTGCACTACCAATGACTGCTTTGAGACTGAGCTGGCTCAAGATGGGTCACAGCCCTGCCTTTGGATCTATAACTGAAACGATAGTTACAGGTGACAGAAACGACTATTTGCTCACAGCTCTCGAACCAGAGTCGCCATACCGTGTGTGCATGGTTCCCATGGAAACCAGCAACATCTATCTCTCCGATGAAACGCCCGAATGCATCGAGACCGAGACGGCGCCTCTTAAGATGTACAACCCTACCACCACCCTCAATCGGGAGCAGGAGAAAGAACCTTACAAAAACTCCAGCTTGCCCTTGGCCGCCATCATCGGCGGCGCAGTGGCACTGGTGGCCATAGGGCTGCTGGCCCTGGTCTGCTGGTACGTCCACAGAAACGGGTCCCTGTTCTCCCGGAACTGCACCTACAGCAAGGGACGCCGGAGAAAAGATGACTATGCTGAAGCAGGAACCAAGAAGGATAACTCCATCCTGGAAATCAGGGAGACTTCTTTCCAGATGATACCAATAACCAGTGACCAAGTGTCCAAGGAGGAATTTGTAATACACACCATTTTCCCACCTAACGGCATGAATCTGTACAAGAACAGCCACAGTGAAAGCAGTAGTAACAGGAGCTACAGAGACAGTGGTATTCCAGATTCAGATCATTCACACTCATGATACTGAGGGACATGAAAGACTGGTTTGGGTTTTGTTGGTTTTTTTGGGTTTGTTTTGTTTTTTAAAGAAAACAAGAAAAGACTGACTTAACAGTTGCTGTTCTACTGCAAAACACTGGATTAAAAGACTGACAAAGCAATGTACTGTACATTTGCCATATAATTTATATTTAAGAACTTTTTATTAAAAGTTTCAAATTTCAGGCTACTGCTGCGATTAATGTAGTGGGGATACCTGACCACAATTCTATATTTTAGTATTTTTTAGTAATTTGTACTGTATTTTCCTTGCTAATATTGAAGTTACAGACCATTTAACTTTTGTGTTCTACTGAGTAAGATGACTTGTTGACTGTGAAAGTGAATTTTCTTGCCGTGTTGAGCAGTCAGAACATTCATCTGAGATCCTTGTAAGTGTAAGCACAGGCCATTTTTCACTTTGGTATCAATAAAATAATGTTGAACCTGGCAAATCAGGAAGATCAAAAAAAAGTGGTTACAAAAACTCACAGAACTTTCAGTGTTGGGTCTATTCAATCTGTAAACCACAACAATATCCAATAAACAAAAATGTGTGTAGTAATGGGCAATATCAGCTGTCTGGATATATCCATTCAACAGTGGTGAAATCCAGTTTAAAAGAGAATAATCAAATTGATGACATGCATGAGACTGAAGCTTTTGACAAGTGTTTAAAAAAACCCTAATCCCTAGAAGAAAGCCTAATCAAATTCCTAACAAGGAATTTAAAAAAAAAAAAAAAAGTGGTAACATGTACAAACCAAGGGGGTAGATACAGTTTAGGAACAGATTTTTGGTTATCAGAATCAGTGGTCTGTATATTACAGAGAAAAAATGATGGATGCTCACAGGCATTTGGGAGACAAGGGCAGGAAGACAGAGACAACACTTTGAAACTGCTTTGAAAAGAAAAAGGGCTGAAAGTGCAGTTTCACAAGAAAAGAGTGCAGGACAAAACCCAAGGCAATAAAAGCAAGGTCTCAAAAACGGTAGTCCCAAAGATGAGCAGGCAAATGGGGAATGCAGCTGTTCCAAAGCATACACAAGTCTGTGTTCAGTATACTGCTGCTACAGTCAGGAATACTGCCCATTACTGTCACAGTTATCCAGAAATTCCTTGGTAAATCTGTAAGGTAAAATGTTTCTTTCTGCCTTCCTGCTGAACTATGAGCTATTTCATGTTTAAACCCCAAGCCACTCTTTGTTGCAATAATCATTGTTTCTTCAACTAAAAACCAAAGTGCTTTTGTACGCCCTTTGGCCAGTCTTGTGTGTGCCTTGATCCAACGCTACATGTATCAAGCTTTTAAAAACTAAGAAAAAAGGAAATAATAAAATACCCATTTTTTCATACAGAACTTAACTATGAAAAATACTGGTCTTATTCATTAATCAAGTTGAAAAACTACTTCAAAATTATGCTGCACTTCTGCAGTGCACTGATAAGAAACCCACTCGGAAGCTACTACTATTCAGGTCATGAGCTTCACCTCTCTGTGTTCAGGTTGACAGTATTACATTTGCAGGTTTTCTTCATTATTAACTACTTGGAAAAAAAGTTTTCACAACAGTGAACAGTGTGAACAATGAAAGGGAGGGAAGGCATGGAGTTATAACCCTATGAAATACAGGTTTTTTTAGAAGAAACAGCAAATGAAAAATATTTAATATTTCAGACAGTATGTCATACAAGAAGGAATGTATACCAACTGCAGTTCAATTCTGTGAGAATTCTAGTGGTGCTTGGCCTGTCTGTTTCCCTAAGAGTAGTAAAGAATGGGAGATGAAAAGAAAGAGTGACAAGCACCGAGACTGATGGTTTCAGCAGTCAGCCTGCAAATGAACCTCCTATCAGGGATCCATCCAACTGTGCAGACCCAAAATTTCCAGTAACACACATTTTTTTCATCCTCATTTTCCAGATGTGCCCAGGGAAGTTCCTCTCCAAACTCCCTGTACCATGGAATTGTTGACACCTCACTTTCAAAACTGTCTTCTGCAGTTTCCTGAGCAGTGGAGGAGCAGCACTGTGCTTCTTTATTCACCTGACACAAACCATGTCTTCTTGGCATGGAGCACTGACTGGGTCCATGGAAAGGGGAGTGTAACGCTGAACAACAGCGTGCTCAGCTCAGTGTAACGCACCAAACAAGACTCTTTTGCTCTATTGTCCCATCAGGTGCCAATCCAGGGAAGGGCAAGAAAGCCAAGATGGAGCATGTGGAGCCTCATTATGTCAGTGTGCAGAAAGCTTCCCAAGCAGTGAGCAGGAAAGGAGAACGCCACAGAGGGACTGGACGGACTTGTTCTTTGTCTACACTCACACAGGGGGATCCCTGATATCTGAGCCCCTTTAATGGTCGGGTCACTGGCAAGAAAGCCTAGTCCTTTGCCAGCAGTTCTCCAGTGACAAAATTAAACTGGTTTTGTTGGATTTTCAAGCTATTTATATAAAAACCTCTCTCCCAGTTGTGTCCAGATTTATGTTGTAAAAAAGGTAAAACAACACTCAGTGAGTACTTTGCCTTCTGAGGCACCAAAGCCAGAAGTGCCTGGTAATGGTAGGTACCAACCATCTCCAGTGATGCCATGCAAGGTCGTAAGGGTATAAAAAAGTTGGCATTTGAAGAGAAAATTGTGTGACAGTCTTAAGTAAAATGACTTTCATATGGCATTTTTGTCTGTGAGGTGGTAGGGTGCAAATCCAAAGCAATTTCAGTAAATCAGCCCAATTGTTCCTGTTTCACCTTCTGCCAGCAAGAGTGAAAACCTGGACACGGCTCTGCCCTCCACAGGGAACCAGGTCAGGCTTGGAGGAGAGCTGGTGTCTTCTTACCACATGTAATGTCAATGCAAAAAATAGCACAAGACCTTCCTTGGGTTCTATGGCAACTTCTACTCCACACACATAATGTTAAAATTAATTTGACAAGTGATTGCTTTCAAACTAAATTGGGTGTTTTTTCCTTTGGCTGTTTAAACACATTTTTATTCTTCTCCATGTTAGGCCCATCTCTTCAAGACCCCGCTACTAATCGTAGTGCTGCAGTTGCTGCATGCAATGCTCCCCAGCACCATCATAAATCCCTTCTGTTAGACAGGTATATATGCAGGCAAAGCGGATTACTACAGCAGGCAGTTTACTCAACACATTTATCAAAATAACATTAATCCACATTAAATTTATCTCAGTTTTCAAATTCCGTGTTATTTCTGTTCAATACTTAATACTTCTGTTCAATACAGTACTGTTCAGTATTTAATTGTGGAGCAAGGGGTGGGATTTTTTTCAGTGTTGCCTAAACCTATGTGCAGAGTTCACTTGATCAGTACCCTCCATATTCTAACACTATGCTAAGTATCTCTTACATTCTTTATCATTCTCCCTTTTTTTATTTATACTGCTATGCTGAATTGCTCACAGTTCTGTTTTAACCTGAAAGCTGTGTCCAGAAACACCCTGGTACTTTGGAAACCATATTAATTTTCTCTCATCTTGGCACCTTCCACAACTTGGGCTAGGAGCTGGACTCAATGATCCCGATGGGTCCTCCAAACTCAGCATATTCTATGATTCCGTGAGAAACTTGCTTCATTTATAAGCTGTTATTTCCTAGCCTTCTACCAGAGCCTGATGTGCAACAACTGTTGGGGTTTTTTGTTTGTTTTTTTTCTTCTAACTTTAACATTACCAAATTCAAAGTGTTATGGTCTTGGAACGCAGTTTCCATCTCTCCTGCTAATGCACTAGTGAGCATGCAACCTATCTTGTGCCAATGCTGTACATATTGAATGTGGAGCAGCAAATGCAATAAAGCAAGAGCAAAAGTAATAAAGGCTTATTTGCTACTAAAATAATTTACTGATGACATAATGCACTAAAGCACATATATAGACTTCCATACTAAGAGGATGAAATTTTGCACATTCACCTGCAGCTGAAGCTGGGTAAGATCTCAAGAAGTGAGCTGGCAGATGCCATCTCCCTGGATTTATCCAAACCACATTTGTTTGAGATAGTTTTGCGCAGAACCAAATTCACATGGATACCCTCCACTTTCAAAACACCTTAACCTTACTTCCAAATCCATATATTCTTTCAGCATCACCTTGGGACTGATCTTTGTTTAATTTTTTCTTTACTGGTACCAGAATAGCCAAAGCTTCAAGCCACAAGCCAGCACTTAACCATCAGTGATTTTTTTTTTTTTCAAAGCATAAAGTTACTCCAGACCTGAGGAGTTTTGTCTTCCAAACCAGCCCAGAGTGGTTCCATCAGAAGAAGCTCAATGACTGAATTCAGACATCAGAATTTTGCCTTTTTTTTTTTTCTTTGCAAATGAATGTAATTTTGGGGTGGTGGATAAGAGTCCCACCCTTGTGATGAAATTAGAGCCCTTTCAAACCCTCTGAAGGTACAACCATGACACAAGTATTAAATTCTGGACACAATTGCTTTAAAAGTTTTATCTTTTGGTAAACATGAATATTTGATTTAATAGTTTTTTCATCAAATCATTTCCTGCTCCTTTCAAAAAACATAGATGAAAGCAGAACGTGGATCTCAGTAAAATGGTGGCAAAGCAGATGCTCAAAACAAGCATCACCTTGTTTTCTCAGCACTGGACATCAAGTAAGATACTCACAGCATGGTAGTCTTTAAATGATGGCTGAGGAACATTTCTCCCCTGGGGGGAAACCAAGACACTTCAAATGGGTGTTAAGAAATAAACATTCTCTGGATTTTTGATGGTCTAAGGCATACAACACACATTTTGGCAACCAAGCAAATGTCCATCATGCATGGACATCATAAATGCCCTGTGCCTGAAACCTGCAGGTCAGGACTGCAGACATGAATTTCCCAACTTCAACTACTTTTCAGAGCCCCTTTTTGTTTTCTTAGAATGAAAATGTAATGGAGTCAGTATAGAACTCCTCAATATTAACAACATGAGCTGAAAACATCTTTTTGATATCTGAAGCTGGACCTTCTAAGCTTAGCAAGAACACGGATAAAGAAGTTATAGAAATAGAAGGGTCTTAATAGTGCTAATTAAATAATCTTACTTGTTCAAACTGGTTGATAGTGTTCATATAGGCTGATACTCTGTGCTGAATAGCCCTCTTAAGTCATCAAAAAGAGGGAGCAGATCATACCAAGTGCTAGCACACGCTCCCGTCCCCTTGCTGAGCCTAAGGAATATCTATCTATAGACGGAGAGAGCTGTGGAAGGTCTAACTGTTCACACTCGAGGGGCTGCACCATGTTCTTTAATCACTAACTGTGGGAACATCATTTACAAAAGGATGAAATTATGCACATTATGCATAATTTAATTTCCCTAATTTATGCAAAATATTAAAAAATTTATTTAGCTCAGAACTGCACATCCGATTTATGTAACACCACTTTCCTCCAGTGGCCTTAGTCCCTGATAAATGCCTACTTAGGAAACTGGCTTTCCCCATGAAAACAGATGGTTTTTGTGGGTGTGGGGATTGCTTTTATTTATTTTAATATTTTTTCTTGGGTTTTTTTGTAATTAAGAACAATAAATAGTTTTACTGCAAATCTTTCCATTTTTTCATGGGATACAAAAGTCAACTGGTTGATAATTTTAAATGAATGCCCTCAGACACAGCAGGTGCTGGCGGGATAAAAGATGTCCCCACAAACTGCTTTCCCATCTCACCTCACAATAATGCTTTCCAGGGTTTTAACTTGAAGCCTTGATTTTATTGCAAGGGTTGCAAAGAGGGAATGAAGTCCATTTTCACTACTGTAAGATCAAAATTGGGGACTTTTTGAGATGCACACGAGCAGCTGTATTTACATATGCAGGCACGGCTTAGAAGCAGTGTCTTTCAGGCTAGGTTACACACAGGAGGCCACAGCAAATCTAAGCCTTTGTCCACCTCTGAGCCTGCTGTATTAACAAAATTTCCTCAATTACTAGACCAAGCATCAGCAGCTTGAGCAGGCAGTAAGAGAAAGCCTCCCTACCTTATAGAACATCTTCAGCTACTGGTTTGTATGTGTAAAGTGGAGTTAATTTGGCTTCCTTAAGCATTGTTTTTCCATGGATTCAACAAGGAAGTGCAGAAGTAAGAATTTTAAAAAAGGTAAAACCCTTTCACCAAGGAATGCTGACAAGCAGAGGATTTAAGAAATGATGTTTTACATCATTTACATGGGAATTACATCCCAAATACAAGCCTGTGTGTACCCTACACACTTCCTGATTGCGTATAATATGCTCACCCCCTGTTTAAGCTACATTTAATGGAAACAAGTTATTTGCACTGCACACCTCTAATAGGAAATAAATTAGAAACTCAAGACTATTTTCATTTTCTACACAGTATGAGTAACAATGTAAGAATGTGGATAGGTACAGAATCTGTGGTATTTTGTTTGTTTACCTCATTTCAATAATCTTCTCAAGAAATATTAAGACACTTATTCCCAAAGCCTGATGGAATAAATTACTGCCCACGAGGAACATGAGCTCATTAACAGAAAGAAAGCCATATACAGGGAAATGCTAACCCAGTGAGTAAATACAATTTTGTGGCATTAGCTGATAACACAGAACCTCTGCGTAATGTCTTTAAAGCAATTATTTTACCTTAAGAACTCCTTAATGGCATGTAACCTACTTCATCCACTAAAAACCTTTTTATTTCTCCATGATACAGAAATGACATACAGCATACTAAAATAAAAATTAAGAAAAAACGCCACAGTACTTCAGGTCTTGGGAGTTTTTCTGGTTGCTGAAATTCAGCACTTTGCAGCCAAATGAAGTAAACAGTCAGGAGAGTATCACTGGGGGAGCTAAACTGCTGACCTCGTGCAATTTCCTTGGATAAGGGAAAAAAGGTGCCCATGAAACTGCACGTAGAACCTCACCAGTTCAACCACAGCTGTCTCAGACAGACCCTCACCTCTCCCACTTATGCACGTTGGTGCTTTTGACTATAGGAAAATATGTGAGTACCTTGAAGGGTCAAAAAGGTTGAGCACCAGCAGGACAACCACCATCTCTAAGCTTTTCTTTCTATTATTTCTTCTCTTTTTTTTCCTTTGTTAATTAAATAAAGCTCACTGAGAGAGTTTGTTTGGTAAACAGGACTGCTATGCATGTAAAAACCTCTTCACTGCTAATCACACTTGTTGATACAGAGTGGATTGCGCTGAATCCTCCTTACAGAGTTTGCACTTAAATCCAGGGTAGGCACCTCACAAAATATTTTTCCTGGAAATCTCCACTACTCCTAGAACTTAAAAATACATAATGTTAAGGGTGGGGGGGAACAAGATAATAATATATTCCTAAGAAGTTGCTCTTACTACTGTTGCTTTCCCCTGTTCCTTATAAGAATTTAAAACAAGATCAATTAAAGAGAATTTTGGAGGAGAGGTGCAATACCACAAAATCACATTTCTACTACTAAGAATTGAATTATGCTGAAAAAAAACCACAACCTACTTGGTTTGTCATAAATCTGTCTCAGGAAATGCTAAGGTCTTTCATTATCTGCTGGCCTGGGGACATAGCTGAACTGATCAGAGAGCATTCCTTGGGTACAGACAGAGGCATTAAAAGGAGCCAAATACACTTGAACAAAACTAATAGGGACTGGTTTTGTCAAAAAAAAAAAAATTGTCCTAAATTTCTGTGTTTTGTCCAAAACATTTTGTCCCAAACTCTGAAATAGATTACTATCCTACCCTAGTCTTAAAAAAAAATCAAAATTAAAAAAAAAAAAATGCGCATCTTTCAAGCATGGAAGATTTGATGTAATGCCCAGCTTTACCTGTAAAATAAATTTTAAAGGTTTTGTTTATATGAATTCATACCCAATGCTATGATGAGCACGTTTATTAAGGCCCTCCCCAATGATTTCCAATACATGTTCTGCACAGAAGTAAATGTGCAGTACAGTTCATCAACACCTTCCCATTTTCCCTGTGTTATCAACTAATTTCTTTAACACTTATATCACTTTAGTCATTAAATACTAAAAGTGCAAAAAAGTGGTTTGTCAAAATTTTTTTAGGGTCTTGTAGATGAGAGAGGGAAAGGACAGAGACATTAGACTAGGATGCTAACTAGGGAAAAAAGGGTGCTATTGTATGCTGCAGGGAGATTTTCCTCGTTTTACTGACAGGAAAAAAACCCCCTAACTTTCACAAACTCAGTTATTTTGACAAAATGACCTATGGAGCTGCTCATGCAAGAAACACATCTTGTGCCCAAAGCAACCACACCACTTTGGGAAGGGAGGGGAAGAGAGCGTCTGCCTTTGATATGGATTTGAAGGTGATATCCTGTGTCTCATGAAGGAGCACCCCGCTGCTACAGTCAGTATAAGCTGCATTGCCTTAATATCCATTTTAAACTCAATGCTGGTGTTGCCGCAAAACTAGGGAGCAAAGCAACCCAGTCTCAGGGACTTCAAATAAACCCCCAAACAAATCAAAAAACAACCAACCCTGCAAAATCCTCAAAAAGCATCTATCAAAGTGATTTCAATCCAGTGATCCGGTACACAGTCAAAGGATGTAAGCTCTTCTAATCCCACTCTTTGAGCTCCTCCAGGCTCCAGCCCCCGTTGCCATGGCCCGACTGACACCTCCTGCAAAGGACAGGAGCCCCACAGCCCGGTGGTGCCTCCTGCACGGCCTGACGGCTGCTGGCTCTGGGTTTACACACGGCAAAAACAGCTCGGGAGGCGAGGAGCGTGAACGGCACCCATTCCAGTCCGGGAGGTTTTATTACAATGAGTTCAGCTCCAGGCAGGCTGCCGTCATCAGCATACTTCTGACAGGTATTTTATTTTTCCTCCACAGAACACCTAACACTACTGAAAGCACTCACTGCTACATTAAAAACTGCTGGTTTATTTAAATAAAATAAAAACAAAAATCAAAAATTACCTGCTGTTCTCCTTTGTGCTAATAAAGACTAACTTTATCCTTCAGTATAATCCTGCCAAATCAATTAAAACGCATTCAGCGGGTTGAAGGGACACTAGTGAAGTATTAACAAAAGCCTGGTTTGGATTACGCAAAATTTTTGCAGCAATTGACTGATGCAAAGATTTCTGTGGAAATACCTCAGGAAAAGAAAATAAAACTAGCTCTTCAAAATGTTTCTTACTCTGTTTTGCTCAGTAGCTCTAGGAAGTTTTTAGGTCAAATCCCCATACCACTGACCTCTTTTTAAGGTTTTCAAGTCTCTCTGTGAGTGATGAGTGAAGTCTCCCATAGTCAGTCACGGAAATCTCCACAGTGCTGCCATAAACTACTGCTTAAGGATATTAAATAGGAAAATGTCTTAAAACAGAGGCAGCTCATGTGTGGGTATGCTTGGGTGCACCACCATCAGCTGAGGAACCCATCTAAGACATGCTTGAGCCTTCCCGGGAATGAAGTAGAATTCCTGAGGATAGGGAAATAAACCATGCTAGGTGAAAATGGGTGCTGGAGACCTGCCAAGGCATCTGCTCACGTCTCACTGCTGTGGAGGGGAAAAACCAATTTTTTCCCTGCTGAGGAGGAGCTTCAGCAGGTGCTGTTACCTGTGCTAGGTCTGGTCAACAGACAGTCAATACTGCTTCCTTTGCAAAAAACAAACATTGGGATAAACTTTCATCTGTCAAACAAGCCAGGGATCATGTTTTCCAGTGCTTCGTATTTGTAGGAAGCTGCCTCTGACATCTCCCCCCAGGGCTTGATCATACAATGAAGGAGAAGTAGAGAATTTTAAAGACACTGGCAAGCGTTTGGTCTTTCAAAATGTCATCGCTAATCTCCACATCATCCAGCCTGCTCTGTAATCAAGATAGAGGAACTGTACAAGTGCAAATTAGTGTCACTTATGTCCTGAAAACAAGTAAGAAAGAGGATATGGAATAAGTATGCCCAAAAGCAACATCAAATTTATTCTACATGATCAGATGAAGGATTTGCTGAAGTTTACTTCACCTCTCACAGAAAAAAAAACCCAAACAAACATAAGATATCTCTATGACATTTACCATTTGACTGAGCAGGTTAGTGCTTTATTAAAAGATGCTGTACAGGCTCAATGGCAATAAGAACAGGGAGGCAAAGAGTGGTCCTGAGCTCCCACAGCCATTTTCAAACACTTCCAAGATAGAAAACCCACCTTCTGTAAGACCTGATTTATCTTTTTCTTTTGGGTCTGTTAACAGAGAAATAAACAAGAGCACCAGGGTTACTTTAGGACATTTTGCATACGACTGACCTGATATGAATAAACAGAATGAATTTATGGGGGNGGTCACCTGTTCAGGTGCCGGACAGACATCTAAAGCAGCTCTGTCATCAATCCCAAGATGCCACATGCCAGCCTGAAGCATCTCTCTCTTTCAAAGGAGGGCAGCAGCACTGTGAGCCCACAGATGAGCAACCTCAGCACTGGACTCAGAGAGCACATGAAAAACTGCCAATGTTTCCCTGAACCACTGAAGCACAATAGGGAAGCGGCCAATTCATACGAGGGCACTAGGAAGTTGTCCAAGACCTTTAAACTCATTCTTCTGGGAGCTGACCCAGATCTGACTATTTCTCTAATGGTAAAAAAACCACTCACTACTTAATACCTGCGGTATATGATTATATGCTGATGATGCAGGTTCTGTGAACACTGCAAAGTGCTGGGGGTATTTGTTGTTAAATCGACAGTTTTGCAGGAGTCATCATTGTACCTCCCTAGAGAAAAAAAAACAGTACTTCCTATTTGGGAAAAGGCAACAGTGATAATTGCAGGTATTTCATATTAGAAGAAAACTAGCAGGAAAAGACAAACATCACTCCTGCCCACTCCTCCAACCATAGTGATCAACTTCCATGTTCCAACTTTATTTTAAAAAACGGAAAATATTCTGTGTCCAGAACAGTCTTTTTTTAAAAATGTGCTTTATAAGGCCCTTTTTGTAATAGTCTTCCTTTACTAACTAGTGATTTTTAAATGTTCTTCTAATCAGCTTAAAAGGGACCAGTAATTTTTGGCTCAGCCGTAGCAGCAATAGAAGAAATCAGCCCCATATGCCAGAGGAATGTAAAATGTACCAACCAGATATGAAGTCAGCTATACAATACTGAAATCCATGCAAGTCCACGAGACTGTCTATTTAACACAGAATTTGTGATATTTACTCTGCCATTCAAGAATACTCTTTACGTGTCACTTACCCCGATCTCTCAAAAGCATATATTATATACATAGACATAGTGCAAATGGGAACATTAGTGCTCTAAATCCATCTATTCTCCATTTTCTTTGAAAGCACAATGTAAAATAATAAATTATTTTCCCCTTGAAATTACATTCCATTAATCTTTGTCCTTTAAAATAAAGATACAAGCATATGGCCAGATATTTTTCTGTATACAGCATCATCACTCTTATGATAAAATAGGTCTTCCAAGTAATTTTTGCTAAGCAGCCAAAAGTAAAGAGCCTGCAAATTACAATACTAATACTAATTTATTAAGCTACTTTCAAATGCCTTCAGCTTCCCTTTTCTTTGTTTGCAGCATTATAGGACCATTTGATAAAGCAGAACCGCAGATGCTCAGCCCTTTGTTTACGAAGGTAACTGTGGCTGAAAACAAAATGGAAGTGACAGCACCAGGGCTACCTCGCCTTGCCAGCAGCAACAGTGTGCTGGAATGGTTGCTGCTGGAGGAAATTAAGCAGTAGAAACTCTGAAGGATGACATTACTGGGGAGCTCTGCAAGCTCAGACTGGCAAGGAGGCAGGAGTGGGAACCTTGGAGAGCTGCCACCCCCTCCCTTCTATGAACCACCGTGTCCCTTTCCCACTGTGATGTTTTCTGGGCTGCGCAATGTTTTGTTAGACCTGCCACCCATATGGAGACTTGGACACATTACCCCAAGTCAATCATACCAGCCACTTCTGGTATAAGCCAAGCCTGCCACATTTATACCTCTGTCAGCACTAATTCTGCTGCCTTCTGAGGAGGTGACAAAACCCTGCTGCGCTGCAAGCAGAGGTTCACCACTGCCAAGTGAACATACTGTGGGTTCACAAGACAAATAAAAACTCTCAACTTTGACTTGCAGGTTGTCCTGCAAAATTCTCTCGTTACAGATACACCTATTTCACAGCAAATTCATATTTTTTTAACTTTCCTAAAGCAGGTGCACACAAAGGAAAGTGCCACAGTGCTTGGTCCTTGGCATTGAATTTTAAATAACAAAAGCTTAAAGTCTCTGATTAAAAGCCCTTTTTTTAAATCAGAAGATCAACTGTTTCACACTGTTGAAAATAAGAGAACAAATCCAGGCAATATTTTCTATTTCCCTCTCCGACTCTTAGAAACATGTGTGACATTTATAACCATAGTGTAAAAGCTCATTAATACTCTATGCTGACCTATTAAAAAGGGTTATTGGCTTAACACAATAGGAGACATTCTCGTGGAAAACAGGCAAGGAAAGGAGAAAACAGTTCAAGATAAGCCATCTCTCCACAAACAGGCTCAAAGGATGAGATCATTAAATGACAGTGTTAAAAGCGTCCAACATTTTTCAATTCTTCTCTGCTCATTTCAAAACTAGCTTAAAACCACAGAATAAAAGCCCAGCAAACAACCCAGTACATTTTAAAAGGCAATTCTCTCTCAAAGGGCTGATAGCAGGCAGGGAGTGGGAGAAAGGTTTATTTTAGTTGAGCTAATCTGACAGACTGGCACCTACTCAGAGGTGTTGGAAGACGTCTGGCGCATCCACACACCCACCAAGAGCAGCAGTAAATCCTTAAAGAAGACAGGGCTGCCAATGCATTAAGTTCCCTTTTTAAGTACTTCTCCCTAGAAGCTTTGTACTTTCTTTTCAAAGAAATAATTTAAAGCAAGCTCCCAATAAATGTGTTCTGGGGGGAGACACTTCCAACACTTGACCTTGGGGGTGCCAAAACTAGCAAAAGCTCAAGGCACCAGGGCCATGGAAGCACCACACAGGGTGAGAAATCACCTGCCTGCCAGATGAAGTGGAGTCCGTGTTCACACCCCATGCTGCCTTCTAAAACCATCTTTTAGCTTAAATAGCTGTGGTTTGCTTGGGGTTTTTTTCTACCATATACTTACGGAACACAATCCTAGTTCCTCTCAGCTTATATTTTTCTAGGCTGAAGCCAAGATCTTCCAGGCTACTGGTGAAATGCTGGCTGATCCTTCCACCACTCTCCTAATTACCCTTCCTTGACCTGTGCCTGTTTAAACTCATCTTCCTAAGTACAGACAGGACACCTTCATTCTTTGCTGCTCCTAAATGGTGATGTTGAGCTTATAAAAGAAATTAATATCATCCATCCTTAAGCACATGACATTCTCCTGAAACCAATTAATGGCAGAGGAAAGCAGTTCTCACATAATAATCCAGTCCTCCCCCGCCTTGCCAATGTCTCTCAGCTTTGGAGTTGGCAAATTTATTTAGCACACTTTTAATTCTTCTGTAAAGGCTGCTAATGAAAATATTAAATAAAGCACGGTTTGATCTTTGAGGAACTCCAGCAGTACCTTCGCACAAACTTGCAGCGATAAAAAGGTTATCAAGAATGACAGCATTGAAAGACTTCAGTCTTTAAAGATATCTTAACCACCTCAAAAGCCCTTCTTGCAGGAGATAGGATTATCATGATGCAAATTATGTCAAATTATCTCAAGTATTTTGAGCATTTGTGCCAGCCACCCACCCCAAAGAAAAACAAAAATTGAAATAACACTATTTGACATGCACAGATGCGGCAGGCCCACTTTTATTCAAACTAACCCAGAAAGAAGGTCTTTGTCATTGTCTCCCCCAAGATATCCCTCTCATCCACGTGAAGATGCTTTCTTAGCATCACAAAACAGCTTGCAAAGCACAGATCCCCTATGATACTGCAATTAGCTAATTTCCTATACCGATATCTCTTTATACAGCGGACAGCATTTTAATTAATTCTTTAAATATATATTCCTCCAATAGGTTGAACCTTAATTAAAATTAGAAGTGCCTGATAGCATCTTCTTATCTGGTTACAGAGGCATTTTTTTTTAATTTGCAGTGATGATGTAGCAACCACATTAAAGGAATACATACTGAATTTTATGTTTTTTCAGTTCAGCGTAACACTAAGAAATTAATTCAATCTGCATTTACATTCACAGAATTTGTCTCCTGTTTTGGTAATAAATATTTTTGCTTTGTTTCAAACACAAGTTTTAAAAACTGTTTTGAACTTTGCGCTGGGCACGTCTCTGACCACCAGAAATCTGCTGATGTTTAATCTCATATTTCATTAGTTATTGCTTAATTAGAACCCCATTTGAAAGAAGTTGAATAAAAATGGACCGTTTAATTATCATGAGACATGAAAGAGGTAGAAAGTTCTTTGTAATCCAAGCTGCTCCTCAGCAAGTTTTTATCATGTTTATCACAGACATCATACAAGACTTTACCGTCTATCTCTCTTTCAGCTCTGCATCTCCTGATGCAGCTCTTCAGTCAGCACATCTGCCACTACTCCTACATGCATCTTCACACAGCTCCCCTGGCATCAGGAAACACCACAATCCCGTGGCTGGGACACACGTTCTGATAGCCCAGGAGCATCACCACCAAACATTTCCCAGGTCTGACGCTGTGCTTTATCATACCTTAAACCAAAAAACCAGCACAGCAACCAGGGGAAAAACTACAGCAACAGGTGCACAACTAAACAGGAGGCCCTTTCAAACCTACCACGGTTTATTACAGCTCTAAAGCAACTAGGCCTTCTTCAGTACTAGCACTACCCTTACATATTGATTAAAAACTAAAAAATTTTATCTTGAGTCCCTCTGAACTGCAGCCTTTTCTCTTTATAGCCAACCATACTAACAAAATGCCTGCCAATTAACAAAACCAACAAGTTTACAATTGTCAGGAAAATCCACAAATGCCAGAGGTTTATGTCCAGAAAGGAGAAGGGTCCTTCAACTTTACTCGATTAAAGGCAGAGTCCACCTGGGCACACGCCTGCGGGGTTTTCTCTCTCGAGGTTTCAGAGGACGCAGCCTCCCTTTTATCCTAAACTCCCGGCCACATGTTCCCCTCTTCCTGCCTGCATTGGCTGAGGTACTGGGAAGGTACTGCCTTCCTGAAATGCCTACCCCATATCCCCTGCCCCGAACCTACTGTTTTATCCCAAAGTTCAGAAGTTCCGGCTTGTGCAGACCCATGTCTACTTCAGGAGACAGACTGTCTGGGCCCAGTAAGGAACCTGCTGCCCAAAGTCAGCAGAGGCATTAGGACCCATTTTAAAGACGTTAACACCCATCAAATTGTTTGTAAAGACACTGGCACACATCTTTCCTCTCACAACGCAAGCCCAGAATGACCAAGTTAGTATCTATTACATGCACAACTAAACACCAAATTGTATCAGTATTCCCCCACTGCCCTTGTTCAGGAACCATTTACACACGAATGCCAAATTACATTCTGTTTTCAGGCGTGGGCATCCAAGTAAAATTTCAGCTTCTCGACATAAACAAAATGTGCTCAAAACCTTCAATTTATTTGAGAAGCATTCACAAACTTCAGTTGTGTCTGAAACACCTATCTGAAAGGCTTACTTGTGAATTGTAAATTAGTGTTAGTGCTCAGTATTATGCAAATAGCCAAATTCTAGCATTGTAGCAGAAGCAATGAGCTTGTTATCCTGTCAGTCCTGCAAGCAGACACCTTCTTAGCACATTACTTCCGAAACTGCTTGTGTGCTCCCCTAACTGCACTAGTTTTGATACTAATGAAGGATTTACCACCAACTTAAATGAGATGAGAGTCAACCAACAATGAGCACTTCTGAAAAGCTGACCATTTATCTGCTTGGAATGCAAACAATTTCATCATACTTATTAAAAATTCCCATAAGAGCATTTTTGTTAACAAACACAAGATGTCCAGTGGAACTGAGAAACAGAAAAGTAAGATAGCAGATATCAGGACCCTTGTTAAATAAGCATCACACAATGCGTTCCATCAATGCAACAATTAGCTTTGCTTGGCTGTTCAACAGCCGTTTTACTTAGATAAATTATATAGCTAAACAGTTGTATGTGAAAAATAAGAGTACGTGCAACTGTCTTAAAGTGAGATAATGTATATCCTGACAGTCATCCTTTATGGAAAAATTATGCATATGGTGCGTGTGGGTGGACTGAAACCACAACGGGATGAGCGTTACCTCATTGCATCTCCATAACGCAGGCCAGGGCGGAGGGCTCAAAGGAGACTGGGCTCTTGTCAGATCCATCAGCACATAAATCAGTGTATTGGTATCAGCAACTTGAGTCACACGGATCCCATTAAATCCTGCAACGTTACCTCATCCCTGCAGCGCTCAAGAAAGCCTTGTCAGACAGACGCTGCCTCCCACCCACTCCCACTCAGGTAACGCCTTGTGCAGGTGGCAGGCGACACAAGGACACGCTGTGCCAGGGTACACTGACCAGCCCAGCCCAGGCCACCACACCCCACCCCACCCTACCACACCGACCAGCACACCAGCCATGCTGACCAGCACACCACATCACACCACACCGACCGGCACACCATGCCGACCGGCATGCTCGGACACAGGATCCCCACTTCCTGCAGGCCTGAGATCGCCCGACGACAGCGAGTCGGGGATTTGCACCATAAATGCAGCCCCAGGGATAGGACAGATGTGCCTTCCACAACAGACGATGTGATGACAGACATCTCACATCACCAGGGAAAAGGGCTCAGTCCTAATCACTCTGCTACTACAGCACGGAGCCTCCTGGCCTGGCTGGAGTGCAAGGCAGGAATCAATCCAGGAACAGTGCTGGAAGCAAACAGGATTCTGAAAGCAGGAACACATCTGAGCCCCCAGTCCATGTTATTTCATTCCAGAGCAGTTAGCATCATGTTTGCTTATATTCAATCCTTTTCTTTGCATCATTTAAACAGACTTCATTTTTACAAAGAAAAAGCTCAATTTTAATGTATTTCTTTGCTCCTTCCCAAAACATTATGATACTTTCTTTACAACTTGTGTTAGAGAGCAGCTTCCCGTATTTGTGCACTTTTTACACAGGACAGAGGTTTGAGACATCTGTCAAGCTGGACGGAAACAGGGAAGAGCTAAGCTCTAGTGTCTTGGGATAGTAAAACACTAACAGGGGTTGCGTGCTGCAGCTGAAAACAATATACCGATGAAGCATCAAGGGGTGTTTCTATCAGCAGACAGGAGCAGGGAGCAGAAATAAGGCTCAGACACAAGGAAAGGAATTGATTTGGAACTTGATAAGCCACCCCTGTTTCCTCTCATTTTTCACAGCTATAAATTAGATATTCATCTCTCGAACTGATTCGGGGGGCTGTTTAAAAGTTGCTAACAGGGTCTGCACAGCTTGCAGGCTTACGCATGTTATGCATGAACAAAGAGTCACTACCATCATTAAAGCCACAGTGTCAGAGGTACCAGCAGAAATCATGCTGGAAAAAAACGGGTATTTGAATATATTTTGTTTTCTGAAATATGAACACATGCAGAGCTGGCCTGCAATCTAAATGAAACCAGGGGAAAGCTTCCTCTTAAAATGCATTGATACTGCTTGAGTGAAAAGTTTGCTGCTGATGGGTTTTATGTGCATCTAAGCTGAGCCAAGTGAGCTCAAGACAATCTAGCAATTCTACCATTTACCATGCTGCAGTAAAACAGTGCTTTTTGCTTCTTCCTAACTATATTCTCACACTGCACAACAGACTTATCTATTCCCACTACCCTATAATTGTCAATGCTGTTGTAATATTTAGTAATGTATTTCCTAATGTTTTTAAAAAAACAAAACAACAAAAAGGAATAGCAAACACAGAAAAAGAGGTTACTGCCCATGCTTCCACAAACACTTGAGCCAAGTGTACTTACACACCAGCATAAATCAAACAGGCACAATCCAATTTAAATACAAGTCCTGTGAGGCTTTTTCATTAATGCATGGTTTATGCTTTTGTCATCTTTTGACTAATTTTATTACATAACACTGAGAGATTTACTGTATTACATTACAGCTCGGCTAGTCATAACAGAATTGAAAAAGTTAATTTTATTTCTCTGTTTCAGAACCTATAGAGTATATTATGTCTTGCTGGTTTTCAATCAGTACATTTTTCTGAAATTCCTCTTTTGTTCCCTCTTCCCATTTCACATTAAGAAATACATGTCCTATATACTATTGCTGTTTTTAAAAGCATACCAAATAATGCTTCCACCCTTGTACATGCTGCCTCAAAAACATCAGATCTTTGAATTTTTTTAGTTTCTTCTCTATTTTGCCCCATCCGATTTTTTCAGGGTCTCTGGTCAAGCACTAATAGCTCAGCAATTCAGCACTGACCTCACGGAAGAGAAGATATAAGGCAACACTGCCTTCATATTTCCCTTACTTGAAACAGCACAAGTAATTCCCCTTAAATTGGGGAGATACATTTACAGCCCATTTTTGAAGATGGGAACATAATTCTGGTGAGCTGTTACTACCTTTTTGTCTTTTTTTATTGTCTTCCTTAAACAGCTGCTACTGAACACCATCAGAGGCAGGATGCTGCTCTGCCCTGAGATGGCTGCGCTTGGGAATGAATCACTGCAGAGCAGCACCACCAGGAATAAACCCACTGTTGAACATTATGTATGCACTTATCTCCATTTCTCTGTTTAACTGGGTTTCTTCTTGGTTTTACTCTTAAGTATTTTATTCAAATTTCTTAGTTCCTTAGCAGCAATACACGAGAGGACCCAGCCAGAGTACAGAAAATTGTCCACAGCGAAGGCTCCTGTGCCTACATCACCAAACTAGTATTGCTTAGAAATTCCAACCTAGTGTCCCAGATGTTAATGAAAAAAGAGGTTTTGGCCCAGAACTGTGTAATGTGCAGAAGAACAGAAAAAAAATCGAATGATAGGAAGACAATCATTATTACAATGTGCTGCACATACAGTGTGGTGCAGGTCAAAAACACATTAAAAAACATGAAAGTCATGTTACTGACAAAAAAACCTTCCACAACACATAGGATAATATACCTATTATTAGGGATTTTCTAGCCTTTTTATTTGCAACTCATTTTAAAAGGACTGCTCAGGGAGTGCTGCTCGTTCCAGACTAATTACTTCCAGATTGTGTTGGATTTTCCCACACACAGAAACAAGTGGCATGCTGAATTTGGTCATGTCAAGGCGTTTCCACCAGCTGCTTCATAACCACTTTGGGAAGCTCATCTGGATGCAATTATGACTTTACTACAAAGTTTTTGTTGTTTTTTTTTTAACAGCACACCACAAAAATTGTGTTCCTCATCCGATTCCCATTGAAGTAAATAGGATGGTTTCCATAGACTTTGATGACTTCTGGATAAGGTCCCATAAAAAAATGAAAAATAAGAACCCTTTCTCTACCAGGGAGAGAGGTTAATCTCTTATTCTTAAAGCTTGCACATCAAAGAACTCCAGCATTGCACAGGATTGCTGCACACTAAGTCCAATATATGGCCATATCATAGTGATAGTTTGAAATGAAGAATACTTACATAAAACACACCTCCAAAACTAAGGACTTGGATTCAAAAAGGCTCAGCTGTTCTCTGAGAAGTAGCACATTACCAATTCAAAGAGATAAATCTTTAAGTTAGAAAAAAATACAAAGCCACTAATTTAATTCATAGATTTGCTTTTCATTTCTCTACAACCAACATATACCAAACCTCACCTGAGTGAGTTGTACTTTTATACCTTCAATTTGTCACAGAGCATAATAAGACATACTTATACATATTTTCTCCAAGATGACATAGTTGAAGGCAAAAGCCATTTAAGCACCACTAGGAATGGGGGAATACTTTAAACCCTTTCCCAAGATGAGAGTTGCAGTCACCACACAGAAGGTTTTCAGCACAGTCCTTCTCAGGAAATACTACTCCCAAGCACTTGGAAAGAAAATACTTGCTTTCCTGAAAGCCCTTGACAAAGTTCCAAACTCAGACTCAGGTTGTGCCACATGTGGTAGAGGTGCCTTTGCAGCAGCCAGCCCCAGTAAGCTCACGAACAGAGACCACAGTGTGCACAACAACCACAGGTGCGTATTAAATAATAATTTCTCCTTTACTCAAGCATCTACAACCAACAAAGTGAGAAGGTGGTGGGTTGCTGACTAAGGGTCTCAATAGTCTACTGAATTCACAGCTTTGCTTTTGCCCTGAAACATTTGAAGCTGCTTCTGTTTTTCTGTATAGCCATGATTATAGGAAAGCGGCTGCCTTAATGAACCATAGAAAGCGTGCTGGAAAAAAGAGGCTGGGGATGAGACCTTGTTCTGCCTTCTAAGGAGTTTCTTGGCCACTGTTTTTCCTCCTTGTCACATACTCAGTCTCTGAAGTAAACACACATTTCACCTATAATATAATGAATGACTTAAAATGAAATATATAATGACACTGCATTCTACCGTTTGTTAGAACCGTGCTGGCAGTGTTGATTTTAACTTTATGTTAAAAATAAAGACTGAGTTAGTTCAAACAAATATTCTTAGTAAAGAAGTTTTTCTTTGAAGTTTAAAAAACCAACAAGTGAGAGAAGGTCTTAAGGAGCCTTTTATTAAAACTAGAATTCTGCCCACTTCTTTCATTAGTAATGGACAATTCCCAGTGTATTCTCATGCAGAAATACAAACTGCTGGCATTCTTCTCTGGCATGTGAGCAATGATCCAGTTGTTTCATTCCAAATATGACAATTAATGTTTAGCATATACTGAATAATCCTATACATAATTGCTCACTATTATGTGGCTTGTTCAAATAAGGCCATAGTTAGCAATGACTGAAAGTTATCAGATTACGGAAAATTAGATGATGGTTTCATTCCTTGGTAATAATTATCTTTCTTTTCACTCTAAAAACTTGGAAATTGGTACCTGAGACTTCTCCTCTCTACCTGTTCTTCCAACTCTGTGAAAAATAAAAAGCACTTCTGCATGCTGTAAACTCCAGCTAGAGCCTAAAACCAGACATGTAGCAGCAGAAGAAAGACCAGTTGGACTTGCACAGACTGCACCGCAGGCTGAGAGGAGAGCAGGGAAGGAAGAGTTTTATTTATAAATTCATATAAGCTGCTGCAAGATTAACCTAGAGAAAAAGTCCACCCTTCACCACCAGCAATTATTCAACCATCTTCAATAGCCATTTATTGGGTATGCTTTAATTTGTGGAACCCAAGACCATTGTTTATCCTGTCATAATCTGGAAATAATTGTACAGATTACAATGTATTGAAATGGATTTTTTCTGATGGTTGGCAAGATAATTATGTATCTACAGCATTAAGTGATTTTCTACATGTATTTCCTAAAACTGTTTCAGTTGTTGGGTGGGGTTTTTTCAGTGGACAAAAGAGTCACACAAATAAAGTAATACTAGATGTGCAAACACCACAGGCAAATTTAGCAGAAACCATATGTTTTAAAATGTATCAAGTCAATAAAATGTCATTAAAACAACAGATTTTAAGATATGGAAATGAGAAAATGCAAAATTGTTCAATAACCAAGGAGAGCATCAGTGTAAGGAAAACCTTAATACATGCAGTCACAATAGGCTTTATTTGCTTGCTTCTCTGCTGGCAGCATTGTAATAACACTGATGATGTTCAATATTATATCATTTTTTTCCCCACCTGTGCACTATATCTGAAAGAAAACACAAGAAACTGCAGAGGAGGAAAACACATTCCACAGCAACCAAGAGAAGTTTATGTCTGAATTAATGAAAACAGTATTTCACTCCAAGTTGAAGTGATTTTACCCAAGTGGCACAAGTTAGAAGCAGAGCTGCTGGTTGTAATCCACTCCCTTGACTCCTCTTCTCTTATGTCACTTCACCAGATCGTTTACCTGCCTGTCACTGTACAGAACAAGACACATGTTACAGTACAGACCAGCTCTGCTCCACTGTCAGTCATCTGTCCCCCTCTGGATTTCGTCCAGTACTCCATGTAACTAGGAAATTACCTCACATTTCATATTTCAGGTGCAGAGCAGGAAATCAATACACACTGCAAAACATGCAGAAAACCCTTCAACCTGTTTCTCAAACTGAGAATCCTTTCACAGATTTCTAAAGAATTCAACTCTTCAGTTTGTCCCAAGCACTGCTATAACCAGCCAGAGCATGGCTACAGCTTCAGTAGAGTAAGAATCAACTCCTGCCAAATGCCACGGAGGAAATGCGTTGACAACACCATGCAAATACTGTTCCTGTCCCACCCAAATGTGCCCCCAACAGTTTCCACTGCATTTGTCCACAGAGCACACACATTTTGCTACGACTCAGTTATTTTACTTTTTAGTGCTTACCCATAACAGACCAAATTCTGTTAGCGTTTCTCTCCAGATAAGCAGCTCCAGTAACCAAAAGGAATTACTGATGGCAGAAAGCAAGCAGAACTTGTCCCAGTTTCCTTAACTGGCTAGATTGAAAATCTGTCCAATTAATCCTCTTTTAAAAAGAAAAAAAAAAAAAAAAAAGCCTACTAATGCCCTGAAAGTTATAGCTCCAGCACTGAGAGCCTCTTGGCCAAATTCTGCTGAAGATCTTTTAAGGAATAGTACTGGAGGGCTGGGTTTTACCACTTACTTTTGGTCACTGTGGGGAGGCCATTTACTTATAGGTGTGGGAGCAGTTTTGGTGTTTCCTTTTAAGAACAGTTGTGAATATTAATAGCTATATACCTTCAACAGAAATAAAAACCTGTTAGGAAAACTCACATCAAAGGATTAAACTTACTGTTAAAGAATGCAACTTACTGCTAACCATCAATTTATCTTCTAAGATAACTGAATGCCAGACAGAAATTGTGCAAGACAGAAATTGTGCAAAACCACACTAACCATCATCTCAAACAATTCATTCCCTGCATGGGATGAGGCCGGGTGTTCAAACATCCTCACTGACTTGTCTTACATAGAGAAGATTTTCTTTTCTGTCAGCAAGCAGAAGCTCCATAAGGATTACCCTCCGTTCCCTATAGCATCTGTTATCCAAATTCTCTGATGTCAGGGGTTGCTTTACACTTGATTCCAAAAGTGTTTAGTCTTGGCCTTTTAAAAAAAGACAAAGTGGTAAATTAATAGGCAAATCTTAAATAGAGAATGCCAGAAGTCCTGCACATTCATGTGGAACATCAGCTGAGCTGAGAAAAACCAACTAGAAGAGACAGTCGAGGAAATAATATAAGCTGGCAAGCTGCTCCTCGACTTCTGCTGCCCCTTGGTGACTTGAGAGTGTTTTCATCTTTTCTCAAGACAGCACCAGTTACACATGAATGCTTTTGAGTGCCAGCCTCATTAAAGTCTAGGTTGGTACCAGCTCCTATAGCCAATGCAAAATTAATATTCAAACTTCAACCAAGAAGACTGTCACAGTTGCTCCACCAGAGTTTGCATACAAGGAAAACAAGTGTTACAGAACAGGAAAATCACATTAACTGTGTTCTCAAATTGCTGCTCTGAGCATTGCATACTAATGTATTAATATTTGTTTTTAAAATAAGCATCTGCTACTGGAAGGCTGGAAGAGAACATAAAAGCAGATGTTACCCAAAGCACCACGACAGCTTAGGAAAAGGAAGGCTGCAGGTCACTGGCATCTGTCTGTCCACTGTCAGGGAACAGGGACGTTAAAGCTGAACCTAGTTCAGGCAAGACCAAAGGAGGGGCTGGACAGAAACAAAGCCTGGAAACTGTTTCAGAGCCAAACTTTTGTGCAAGTATTTAAAATACAGATTAAAGACAACTCTAGATTTCATAGAGCCAACTGATTCCGAGTGTACAAGGAAGAAAGAGATTTTCCTTCTTACCACCAACACAAAGATACTTGGCCACCTGAAGTCAGGAAGCACCTGATACTGGATCTGAGACAATCGGGAGTTCACTGATATTTTAGGGGCTTCCCATTCTCCCTCCTCCCTTGCCTCCTTGGGCTTACTTTTACTCTAGCCCAGCAGGGAAAGCAGCAAACACGTGCACAGAGGCTACATGACTAAGCTGGTAAAAAGCTGCTAAGCTAACTGATGGCAAATCTGACCTTCTTAGAACACTTGACAAGAATTTAAGAAGATAAATACTATTATTTCAAGGAGCAGGATTCTCATGGATATCCCATTAAACTTCAGGAATAGCAAACCATGACAGGGTGCAGCCTGCATATGGACAGCAGGAGAGGGATGTGAATCTGTAAGATCAATGACAGAGTTATTCAGAGGGAATAGGTACATACAAAATATAAACCAACTTCTTTATTTTTTAATAACATGCTGAATGTCCTCAAGTTCTCCAAGTAAAAAGTACTTAAAGATCATTGTAATTCATTCCTCTAATGTTTTCTTTAACTGCATTATTACTTTTTGTGCCAAGACACATCTCAGTACCGCTTCCATACCTGACATCACCTCCATCATGAAACAAAGTTCAGAGCCAATATGAGGAGATAAAAGCAATCTTACTTCCACTCCAGATAATTCTGTTCCACATTGTATTTATTTCAGAAACTTCATTTTTTAAATATGTGGAATTACATAAGCAATACAATAGCTTGCACAGAGCAGTGCTAAATTCTTCAACACCACCTGTCGTAACTCCGGGACAGGACTGTAAGTCAGCTGTGGTCCAAGTAAAAATTACCTGATTCAGTTCTACTACAATACAAAGTCTTAAAACTTCCTTTATTTAATAAGTCATTTATGACTAAATGGAAAAAGAGATGGCTAACTTTAATGACTCGCATATACTAGTGCACATTACTCAAAATAGTAATATTTTATCTAAAAACAGATTTAAAATTACAAGTCAGAATTCAAAGCTAAATACTAAAATTTGCTCGATTTCCCCCTTGTAAGAAATACAATTCAGTTGCAGTTTTGATTTTATTTAAAAGATGTAATTAATCTTTAGCAAGCTCAAAAAGCAATTTATCACTTAAAGCAGCAGGACTGAGAATTTACCTGTCACCCCTAAAAAAAATTCTTCCAACATAATAAATTCTATTATTGATAAAGCTTTTTTTAATGAAAAACTACAGGATCAGTAACTCACTACACAGATTGCACTATTCTCCCCAAATGCCACTGCAGACATGGAGAACAGCAATGGAAATTATAACTCTGCGGCCGAAGTCCAAGGAATATATAGTAGCACAAGTAAGTTTCACCTTATTCTGGATCAATCCTATTTTTCTTAGGGACAATTTTGTATAAAAATCCAGCAACAGAAAAGCCAGACCCATAATTATGCTCTCCAAGGGAAGGAATGCTCTGTAACAGAGACAGATGGCTTAGGCTCATATGCTGCACTCCCCCTTTTTCAAAAGTTCTGCTGCAATCTTATTGTTAGGGCTTTGTAACTTGCTTGTTTGCATCTGTCATCATATTTTGTGAGCTGTGTGCCTTCTGAAAAGAAAAAAAATGTTTTGCTTTTGAGATGGGAGCAGATTTTGCCCATTTATCATAATAATTCCCTCAACTGGGATACAGTTATTTTCTCACTAAGAAAAATTCAAAGTGTAACATTATTCTATTCCTCTGCTGTCAACAAAAGCAAAATGGAGCATTTTTAAAAAACGGAATAATGCTTCTGGATCGATAAAGACCACAGCCACACAGGTTAACTACCTCCAAAATGTGTTAGGTGGCCTTTTGTCTCTGAATACGCTTGTCCGTGTCCACAGCTAATTGGAATAACTTGGTCTTATTCAAATAAAACAACCTTTCACCATGGTATAAGAGCTGCAAAACCCAAGGTGAACATCAGATTAGTATTTCCGTAATGGTCCTGTCACATATCTCACCTTTATTTGCTTTAAAACAATCACAGTTTATTTTGCACATGAGCTCCATTTATGCCATTTGCCTCCCTGAGTCCTTAAGCCAGCTTTAATTTGCATTAACAACTGAAGGACTGTCTTCTCCTTTCACCCAAATTTATGTGCTATTTTTTATGATGCTAAAACACAGAGTATTTTGAAATATGAAATATTTTGTTGGATCGAGTCCAGAGGAGGTCACAAATACGATCAGAGGGCTGGAGCACTTGTCCTGAGGACAGGCTGAGACAGCTTGGGGTTGTTCAGCCTGGAGAAGAGGAGGTACCACAGAGACTTCAGAGCCCCTTCCACTACCTTAAAGAGGCTACAACAGAGCTGGAGAGGGACTTTTGAAAAGGGCATGGAGCGCGACAGGGCAAGAGGAAATGGCTTAAACTGCCACAGGGAAGGGTTAGATTAGACACAATGGAGAAATTTTTCCCTGTGAGGGTGGTAAGGCCCTGGCACTGGCTGCCCAGAGAAGTTGTGGATGTCCCATTCCTGCAAGCATTCAAGGTCAGGCTGATGGGGCTCTGATCAACCTGCTCTAGTGGGAGGTGTCCCTGCTCATGGCATATGACCTTTAAGGTCCCTTCCAACCCAAACCATTCTACAGTTCTGTGACTCTAAACACTATCACATCTCAGAGTGTCCACCTCCCATCACATCTCAAAATAAGCCTCTTTCATAGTTCCAGCTTTGACATAAAGAGAAACATTTTGTGGCCAGGAGAGGGGTAGAAAACCCACGGGGTGTAATACCAGGCAAGAAGTAGCATGGTACAACAGGAGTGACTCTCACGAGCTGCAGCAGGACCTCACCTCTCCAACCAAGTAGAGCAATGGTGCAGGGAAAGCACCGAGGGACAATGGTGCAGTTTGTAAATGGAAACCTTACTCACATACATTAAAAATGTAAAAGACAGGATGGTATGCAATGGAAATACAACCTTAAGAACTGTTAAAGTAAAAACTTAATTATTGCAAAGAAAGAAGAAAATTTTGATTTTATGGCAAGTCCCACAACAACTAGGTATTCAGGTTACCCAGAGTACATGGCAGTATTCATGTTTTGTGGTCAGTATTTCAGCTAGCAGGACAAAAAAATCAACCGAAGGTTGCTATATCACACGTGTGTCTTTCTCCCTTTACATATCTATCCATCTATATAAAAATTTGGTCTATCATATAAAGTTGCCAGTAGTGCTGAACTCCCACTTTGACAATTTTATTTTCAATCTCTTTCCACTTTACTCTCTCAAATTGAATAGAGGACATGTCAACTACCACGCTTAATTTCTGTTCTCATTAGCTTCTACATTATGCAGATGTCGGGTCAGGAAGAACTGTATCAGATAACCAAAAATTAGTAATAATTAACCAATAGAAGCGCAGTTTGCCTGAAGAGACCTATTCTTTCCAAGTGGTAAATTATTTTTTAATTATCCCATTGAGATGGAGACTTCTAATTGCAAATACTCTAAGCAAGGAAAAAATACACACTGGGGAAATCCCAGATTATTAGCAACTGTACAACTTTCTACATAGGTTTTGCAAGTAATAATAGACTTTTTCCAGTTAAAAAAAGAATGATTCCTAGAAGACTTCTTCATCGATGCAGATAAACCTGAAATTGAAGTAGATGAGGATAATGGAATGTTAATTCAATTTTTGACATCAAAACACTATTTTTTTAAATCAAGAAAATAGATTGAAGCCAGACCTATTTTGAATGTGCAGACATAAGAAAATGAAATGGGTTTTGAGCAGCAAACATATTCTATTAGCTTAAAATTAGATGACGTCAATATATACCTATTTATTTGGCACTTGAGAGGCACTTCATTGGTTCCAATACAATTTTACAGATTCAGAATTACTCCCGAGCCCTCTACCCCATCTTTCCATTACAGGGAGAAAAGGAGAGATGTTATTTAATACCTGGGAACTTCAAGATTTTTCCACTATCCATAACCACCAGATTGAACACCTTCTTACACAACAAACTAAAGGAACTAAAGAAGTCCTAAAATTACCACCAGATTTCCACAAGGACCAGAGTAACCAGGATTTTGGAAACCACGTTTGTGGCTGCTGTTGAGCATGGCAGCTTTGAATATCCACATTGTTCTGTATTCAGTGGTCAGCAGAGCACAGTTCGGCCGCCTGCTGCTGTCCCCAGCCCTGCCCAGCCCAAAGGGACAACACAGAGGGGAAGAAGAGCTCTGGCTCTTGTTTTTTCTGGTTCAACCACAGAACTGGTGCTCAGCATCCTCCTCCATGTCCTAACAGTCCTTCATCCCCACCTTGATCTTCCCCACTTCTGTCTCCTAAATAAACCCAGCTGCTCTCTCAGGGATCAGGCTGATAACTGCTCCTCAAACTGAGCAAAGTTAGAAGTATATATCAATGTTCTGAGCATCCTTTTCAGACGCTGCATATAATTAGATGATCTTTAGTATTTTCTTGCCCCCCTGGGAATAACATTCTCGGGTGGCCCAAGGCACTAGTAACATTAGCACATCGATTTCTGAAGCCCAAACACCCTGCAACAAGCATTTAATAAAAACGTTGGCTATAAAATCCTAATGGCTACTTTGTCACTTCCAGATTTCATAACAAGCATTATCATCCTCTCCCAGGATCACAAAAAGCAAGGTTCGTACTAATGTGGTTCAGCTACAAACATTTCTATTAATACGGCTCAGGCACACATTTTCTACCTAATCAGCCATCTGTCACTTACTGGAGACTTCCCTCGAAGTTTGAAGGGTAGAGGAAAATATTATGCACTAAAGGTAGAGAAACACAAAATCTTCTTTTATGGCTGCATTTTGTTTTTTTTAAACCAATGTCTTTGCTGCTGAAAGCTGGCAGCAGTACCTAGGTGCAGAAGGTGCACAGATTTCTGCTCTGTGGGTGCAAAGTATAGTTTATAGGCCAAGTGAAATCCATAGTCAGCATCCAATGAACTGCTGGCCTTGCAAACAGCCGTACTGCAGTAAGGAAAAGTCAAGTGTGTCTCCTCAGAGAGAGCCTTTGGATGAGGCAGGTTGTACAATAAATGTGTACAGATTAACAGCCTTAATTTTGGTTTCCAGAGAGTTTGGGAGGACAAGAGTTTGTGAAAGAATGCCAGTAAGATGTAGAAAGCTTTTGAGCCTATGTTTTTACCACCCTCATTCATGTTGTTTTAAATTTTCCACACAAACCCAGGCTGAAATAGCTGTCAGTAAATCCTTTGTCTCAAATAATTTGGGGTTCATCTCTAAATCTGTAGACAACAGTATCAAAGCTCAGCTACTTTTAAGGTTGCAAATAAGCAGGCAGTACAACTGCTACATCCATTTGGCAACTCTTCCACCCAAATGCTATTGTAAAAAAAAACAACTCAAAAAAGACAAAGTTTTCAGTGAAGAGAAATAATCAGCAATTACCTTTTGCAGGCTTTCTTAAAAACTACTGGAATATTCAGATTTATACTTACCCTCATTTGCTTAGTGCTACCCTACCCTTGCTTTTCAAACCTTTGTGCAGAAAAGCAAAGCCACTGCAAAGAAGCCACCACGGAGCAGAACACCTCCCACGCCAACAGGCCCGTTTTGGTCCAACACTGTGAGCGTGACACTTAGATCCAGGTGACCTCACCAACTTATCCCTCTATCCCTGCACTGCTTCTTCTCCTCATTAGGTTACTAGAGAAGGGGGAAAAATATTTATCAAGAGGCAAGAACCACAACTCTGATCTGACCTAAAACTGCACAAGCTGAAACATCTGTAATTAATTGGCTATTCAGTGTATTGTCCAACACAGGAGCAGAAGATGACATGTTAATTGCCAAGGTCCCTTCTACTCCAATTTGTCCAGTTCCTGTGGTTTGAAAAGATCCCTGAAGTCAGAGACAATTTTTTTAATTGGAATTACAGTTATTTCAGTTCAATGTTGCCTCCAGAAAGCCTATAAATGAAAAGAAAATTTGATTTTATCAGCATCGGATTTTTCCTCTTTTATATAAGCTTTAATGCAGCTCATAATTAGGCACTGCTACCTAAGGGAAAATTAATGAAATAAGAACAGGCCTCCAGATGAAGATTTTAAAGCATGTGTCAGTGACACAAACTTTTTTTACCATATTAGCATATTTAATTGAGAGAAGAGTGGCAGAAACTGGCTAGAAACACACATGACCTCTTGTTCCGCATCAATGCACCTCTATCTTGTAATTAGACATTGATATACTGAATATGTCGCTGTGCTTTCTTCTCCCCTTTCCCAAGTACAAATCAAAGAGGAAGAATTGCCTATAGACTGAGGGTTTGTTGCTGTTATTTCTCTTAAAGGAAAACTAAGATGCTATCTGTTGTCCTTTCAAAATGTATAATTTTACTTGAAAACATAAACTCTTCTGTCCAGGTACACAGAAGTCTAAAACATGCAGTTAAAGTGCCAAAGTCAATCAGACCATTTCAGAATAGCTGTATTTGTATTTATAAAGAATATGATGTATTTGCCATATAAAAAACAGAGTTATTTCCTCCAAATTTTCAAAAAGTAAACAAAAATTTAATTAGAAAAAGACCTTTCTTTTCCCTAGCATTTTAAGATTCAAATATACACTAAAACTCTTTTGATAGAGTTTAAAATTCTGTTAATTTAATGAACTCTTCAGTCAGCACTACAGTTATCCTTTGAATTCACCAATTCTATGATGAAGCACTTCTCAGACTGCTTTGGACAAAAAGACACATTACAGTATTGCTGCTCCAGTAAATGCAACAAAATAGATTATTTTTTCTCAACACAGTCACTACTGATCTGTAATTGCAAAGCTGCCTTTAAGGCTGCCACTTCACCAAAAAGAAAATGGCTAAACACACAATTATTTTAATAAGAATAAAATACTCCTATGCAAATATATGCAGCAGCCTGAATGTGACAGAGAAGTGATCAAGTCTCAGACAAGTTTTGTAATTTCCTATTAAGTTTATGTCACTTTTATTGCTGCTGTGACGCCAGATGCTTTTCCAATTTGGAACTGTAATTTGAAAGAGTTATTTTTAAAAATAATTATAATTTTATCAATTAGTTTTCATATTTTCTAGTGCTGTCACCCTACTTTGTTTTCTCAGTTTACTACTGAAATAGAAAGCTGAGTCAAGGAAGACAAGAAATAGTTCCCATTCTCATTTCTTCCTGCCTCAATATATTAAGTTTTCCCAATGTTCAGTCCTTTAACGTGGCTGTTTCCCAATCAAGTCATGTTAACTGCACACCCAAAGCAAATCACCTTTCAAAAGCTTACGAGCTGAGCACAGAAAGATTTCTCAGAAAAATAAACCAGTCCCCAAAGGAATACAGTTACATACCTCTACTAACATTTGCTCTTTTCTCAGAATATCAAAGTGGCTGAAAGGATGGGCTGGAGACTGAAATACAGAGCATGTGGCCAGTTTGCAGGCCAAAGAAGTACCATGGTGAAACCCCCAAGGTATAAGACCGTGGTGTTCAACACCATGACCTGGGGAGGAGATACAACAGGGATGTGCTGAAGCTCCCTGACTGTTTCCAGCACACAGCACTAGAGACCTTCCTACTGCAAAGGTCAAGGATGTACAGTTGAGACCCTAGAGGTTAAACCCCTGTATTCAAGCAGTCTCTGAGCTACCCATCAGAGGAGGCTGAAAGCACTCTAGGAAAATTTATTACTGCATGTCCATTACTCAGATCCCACTGCAACCAATCCCAGACAGGCCCAGAAAACCCTTCTCACATCTTTATTAAAAACTAGAACACTAAACAAGGGAAACACCATATCTCAAGGTAAGGACTTGCCACCAGGGTCAGTGGACAATTGAAATCAAGGCTGGGAGAATGAATCCACTTGCCAGGACACAATGATCAAGGAACGACTTCTATGTGAACCTCTTAATTTCTTTTACAACTTCCCGTATCATTTGACTTCTACCTAAACAGTCAATTATTCTAGTTTATAGTATAATAAAACCTGCTTCCCCCACCCCCCATTTCAAAGCCTTCTAACATTCACTGGAGTCATTGCAGACCTACCTGCCTTTAAGCTCTGTCAGGTAGAGGACCCTGAAACCTACTTCTAAAAACCACCAGCCCACAGTTTGTTTAAAAAACAAAACAAGAAACAAACAAAAACATCCACAAGCAACAAAAACTGGACATTAATGGTAAGTTCTAGATGTATCTCAACTTCCCTTAAATAGGCTTTTCAGAAAAATAATGTTAATATAGTTTCTGCCTCATGCAACCCTGTCTGTCCCTCATGTCACTCTCCAGAAATGAGTGGCTGATTTTCATTAATGAAAATTTATGATGGAACAACGAAAGGAAAGTAAGAAAGTTAGAAAAACAACTTTAAAACCTGATTACTCAGTGATGAATACATAAAATTTATCTGTGTCTAATTTCTACCCTATCTTAGAACAAGGGATTAAAAAAAAGTAGTAGGTTTCTTCTCCTCAAATTTTTGTTATACTTTTATGCAAATCATCTAGACTCTATCTTCATATCCCGTTATGTAAAATAAGTCCTTGTGGAAAAGTGTATCACATTTTCCTATGACAAACACGTTTGGAAAAACTTCACCTGAAGACTAAGTGAGGTACAGGGCAAGGTTCTCTATTTGGGACGTAAGTGACACCTTTTTAAGAAGTCCACAGTTGCAGAGGTTCCTGGCGAGGCTGGATTCAGTCTCTGCTCTTCCCCACTTTTCTTGGGAAGAAATTGGAGAAAGATTGGCTTTCTATGTGAGCTCCTAACTTAGCTTCTGAGTAAGACTGGAGAGAAGTGGAGTGGAGCAGCAGGGAACCAGAGCAAAACAAGAGTATTTGGAACTAGAAAATCGAAAGCACTATCGATATACATGAGAGGATGTAAGTGAATCCAAGACTGGTGAACAGTGAAAGGAGCACAGGCCATGGAAAGAGGTTTAGCAAACATTTTCTGGGAAAGTTGCAGAATGTGAAATATAAATTGCCAGATTATAAGGAAACAGAGATGAAAGTTTGATTACAAAAACTTGGAAGGCAGGAAAATTGAAGAAGTCACTGACAGAGAAAAAGACTGTGAAGGGGAAATAAGCACACAGCAAGACGAGAGTGGAAGTAGAGACAAATAGAAGATGGTTGAAGATAGAAAAAGAGCACAAAAACAAGGGTTGGATACAAAATTTAGGCGTATGCTTGTTAATCTGCTTAGATAAAACATTATTGTAAAACTGCTGTGCTACAATGGTAAGTCCTAAGGCAGAGTCGTGGCTCCCAAACACTGCTAGAAGTTGAGAAGATGTGACCTGGGTGACACACGAACCTCACTCAGAACAGCCAAAACCCCTGTCCCAGTGACCTGCCAACTCTCCTCATGCAGCCTACCCAGACATAGCCACCAGCCATCTGGGTATTAGGATATAATGGACATAAAATTACCACCAAAAAAAAAAA